>JAZGLO010002262.1:525000-557500 GCA_036873155.1 Biomphalaria sudanica | reverse complement strand
GACTAATATGGACGTCAAGAGTATGTCCATGGGAGGGGAAAAGTTCTTAGTGTAAGACTTCATAGTGACGTGACCCAAAACCTTTTTTTTTAATTCTCGGTATTGATTTATGGATTTTGAAATTGTCATGTATAGTTGTACATCGCATTTGGAACCCAAGGGCCATCCAAAAGCGCACAAGAGCTCCCTCTTGAATGAACGGTGTACACCTTGGATAAAGGTTCTATTTAAAGGATGAGAAAATCCCTTCCTTCTGCTACACTTTTATTTAGAGAAGACGTTTTAGGTGTAATAAGTTATATAAAGTGTACATTGTGTAGCTACTGGGCCTACCTAATAGATCTGTCTGGTGTTGTGTAACTGATGGAACTGATAGCACCAAGAGAAATAAATAGGTGACAAGTTAACCTCTGACCTCAAGCACAGACCACTGCACTGACCAGATAAGTTGAGAATCTCTATTTCTAAGCAGCCAGTAATCTAAAATGTAGTATATAAAAAATATTAAAATAAATGGAAACTAAATATTCATTTACGGAGGGGGGGGGGAGCAGCGTGTTGACAGCTACTAAGTCTTTACATTAAAATGATAATCCCTTACATTACGGATTGTTGTTTAATTAGTGTTTGGCAATGGTTGTACAAGAACAACCTAACGACAAGGCAAGCCAAGAATGTTCTATCCTAGGCTGAGATTCACTGGCAATATTAAGTGTATAACAGAGTGAAGCATCATTCTAGTTAAGTGAACCAGTACATGTCAAGATTGCATACATATAAACTTTTAGTAACATTGTTAATTAGGGGCTAAGCAAAACAGTGTAGTACTGACTGTATCGGACGTACTTCATAGCTGAGTACTCTCTGACCTTTGCTTTTTTTAAAAAATAAATATAGACCTATTATTAACAACTAAGATCAAAAAATTAGGGAGGGGGTTAGATATGATAAGGCTCTAGGCCCTAGGCTTTTTAAGATATAGGCCCCCTTGGAATCGGCATATGATAATTTTGTTTGTTCTTTCTTCAAAATATCCAAGGGGCTCCCAAGCAAGTGAGTGCAGTAAGTTGTAGCTTGTCTACAAGTAAATCCAACACTGAGTTTTTTTTTCTTTCAATATTACCCAGAATTTTTATGTTTGAATACCATACATTTCATTTTACGAGGAATCTATGTAGTAGATCTCGATGTCCATGTTTTGACAAACTATCTGACCTCAGATCTTCTGTTTCTCTTCTAGACAGTGCAGACAGTATTCCATTGTTGCACCCACGTTTGGGGTGTCAGGAATAAACGAACTAACAAATCGCATCCCTCACTGCGGTGACGCCACCGTATTGATTTTCCGGAGCAGACATCCGCCTCCCATCTTCTTGTACTCCTGCATGTCACCTTGTTTCGTGTGTGCCCCAAGTGCTTTGCACCAGCTCACTCACCTTCTAGACTCGTTGTCAAATAAAAACAACAATACACACACACACACTTGTACTCACGTAGGGGGGAAGTAATACATGGACAGAGGGAGAGAGAGAGAGAGAAAATAATAAAGACACAGAGAGAGAAAATGAGAGAGAGGAGAACGAAATAAAGCAAAAGAGGGATTAGAAGAGAAAAAACGTTAGTGCGAAAGAGAGAAGGAGAGAGATAGAGAGAAACAGAAGGAGAGAGATAGAGAGAAACAGAAGGAGAGAGATAGAGAGAAACAGAAGGAGAGAGATAGAGAGAAACAGAAGGAGAGAGATAGAGAGAAACAGAAGGAGAGAGATAGAGAGAAACAGAAGGAGAGAGATAGAGAGAAACAGAAGGAGAGAGATAGAGAGAAACAGAAGGAGAGAGATAGAGAGAAACAGAAGGAGAGAGATAGAGAGAAACAAAAGGAGAGAGATAGAGAGAAACAGAAGGAGAGAGATAGAGAGAAACAGAAGGAGAGAGATAGAGAGAAACAGAAGGAGAGAGATAGAGAGAAACAAAAGGAGAGAGATAGAGAGAAACAGAAGTAGAGAGATAGAGAGAAACAAAAGGAGAGAGATAGAGAGAAACAAAAGGAGAGAGATAGAGAGAAACAGAAGGAGAGAGATAGAGAGAAACAGAAGGAGAGAGATAGAGAGAAACAGAAGGAGAGAGATAGAGAGAAACAGAAGGAGAGAGATAGAGAGAAACAAAAGGAGAGAGATAAAGAGAAAAAGCGCTATTGCGAGAGAAAGAGAGATACACATTTTTTTTTAGACATTCTATTAAATAACCCTCAACAACTGCAGGTATTGTTCTACAAAATTGATTATTTCTGCACTGCCCTATATATCTTACTTATACATTCATCGCACTCAGTTTTTTTCAACGCTTTATAAAACCATTTCTCATAGATTCAGAATAACCATTGAGACCAATAAACGCGAACTGCATAAGACGTCATTGCCTTAGTTCTAATAAAAGAACGTCCTACAGTAAGAATTTGGGTCCTTCCTGGATAGTTTATTTTCCCCGCTACCCACATTCCCCATTTCACCAACTAGGCGGTCGATGGGATAGCAACTCTACACGATTGTCCTTGATCTAGCAATATTATATTTGTTTACATTAGAAATATTTCAGGCTCAATATAAAAAAAAAAGGATAAAAGAATATTGTAGAAGTAAACACAAGTCGCACTAAATGTACTGATTGCAAACATGTTTTCTTAGAGTGTTTCAACAAAAGAACAACAAAAAACTTAATCTCCACGTGATTCAAAACAAATTTCCAGTACAACGTCTTTTGTCAGTTTCGTGATGCTATGAAAGGTGAAGGTCATTTGGTATCATATCTCTCATAAACAGTTTGATACCGCGATATGATGTAATGGAATATAATGAAATGTCTGGCATCAAGCCTGGAGCACAATTTATATTTTACAGCCATTATCAGGCACTGTTGCGGTAACTGGGGGATTTAGTGAAACAATAACTTAGCCCCAAGTCTTATCAACCCAAGAATTTCTTATAGCCACATCACGGCTGTTGATGTCGTAATTGATGTCGTGGAAATGTCTGCAGCCATTTAGATTGTGGTGATTAGTACGTAATTTGTTTGAAGCGAGCCTGCATTGTGAAGTCCTGCGTAAGTGTGAAGACAGCCTGCATTGTGAAGTCCTGGGCAAGTGTGAAGACAGCCTGCATTGTGAAGTCCTGGGCAAGTGTGAAGACAGCCTGCATTGTGAAGTCCTGGGCAAGTGTGAAGACAGCCTGCACTGTGAAGTCCTGGGCAAGTGTGAAGACAGCCTGCATTGTGAAGTCCTGGGCAAGTGTGAAGACAGCCTGCATTGTGAAGTCCTGGGCAAGTGTGAAGACAGCCTGCATTGTGAAGTCCTGGGCAAGTGTGAAGACAGCCTGCACTGTGAAGTCCTGGGCAAGTGTGAAGACAGCCTGCATTGTGAAGTCCTGGGCAAGTGTGAAGACAGCCTGCATTGTGAAGTCCTGGGCAAGTGTGAAGACAGCCTGCATTGTAAAGTCCTGGGCAAGTGTGAAGACAGCCTGCATTGTGAAGTCCTGGGCAAGTGTGAAGACAGCTTGCATTGTGAAGTCCTGAACAAGTGTGAAGACAGCGCAGTTTTTCAGTGTTCTAGTTCTCATTCCATTTAGTTCACGTCGTTTGGGAAAACATGGAAGTGACTTGATGCCTTTATATGGTTCACTGGGTTTTGAGAGAGAAGGATGTTGTCTGGCCTGATATATTTCAAAAGAGAGGGAGAAATAGAGAGATGGAGAAATAGAGAAAGGAGAAAAAAAGAGAGGGAGAGTAATAGAGAGAAAAGAGGAAAGAGAGAGGGAGAAAGTGAGAGTAAAAGAGAAAAAAAGAGAGAGAGAAAAATAGAGACAAAAAGAGAGAGAGAGAGAAATAGAGACAAAGAGAGAAAGAAAAAAAAGGGGGGGGGAATGGAGCTAAAAAAAGAGATGGAGAAATAGAGAGAAAAAAGAACTGTAAGAAATTGAAAGAAAGAAAAAAAAGAGAAAGAAAGAGAGAAAAATAAACAAGGGCAATAAAAGCACCTATATGATTCTACGTTAGCCTAGAATAGTACACTGTCTTTTCGAGGTTGTCTTTGTTCTTTTCAATTGAAATATGTCACACATTACATCACTTGCTATTCTTATGAGCTATATTGATTCTCACTAGAATTACTGGCAAGGGTGGATGTTTACAATTTACCATTCAGCACGAATAATTGTAAAAGATTTAGGAAAGATTGATTAAGAGAAACATTTTTAGATGAATTTATAGTCTTAAAATTGTCTATGCAGCTGCTCTCCCTTTCATTTTCCCATTCGCCATTACTTTATCTGATTTCTTTGATTATGATTGACTTACTGCCCTTGACCTGCACAGGTAACATTATATTATTACTCCCTTCTTTAACTCGTATAGTTAATTTGTGCTTATAAATATTTCTCAACAAAACAAATGTAGGAAACACACATTTGTCTCAATTGTTTACTATTGTAATGAAATGATAACGTCTAGAATACCAATACCATGGCTTTATTTGACAAAATTAGACTACAGTAAATAGTCAATGAAACCAGCACGTCTCACATAACACTGATGCAGTCTACACACAGGCACACACACACACACTGGACATGAAACACGCACTGGGCATGACCTTCTGACACGCTGGACGCACGCAGAAAATCCACTCAGTTACACTACAAGTATATTTACACATGTAAATTATTTTTTAAAAGCTCTTCTAAGACAACTCATTGCACTTGCACCTGCGGGCTGCCGATATCACACACATTTCCCACAGAAGCTATCAGAGCAGATTAAGAAAAGCTGATAATTATGGAATGATGTCTCTAAAGGGAAAGGGAAAGGGATAGAACAACAACAACAACAACAACAACAACAGGAGTTACACTTAGAAATTAGGAACAAGAGTCAAAGTGGTGGGAGGTCTAAAGATAAGATAAACTCAAGGATGGGGAAAGCGAGACAAATGTGGGAGTGATGGGACAGACAGACAGACAGACAAGAGAAATAGAAATAAAGTGAGTGTGTGTTTGTGTGAGTGTACAAGAAAGAAATAATTTGAATAAATATTTGACTCTTATTATTAATTTTAAATGTCCTAGCAACTGACCTTTGTTGGTTTTTTTTTTTACTTCCGCAGGAGCCATGAAGTCAAAGGTCAACAGCTTTATACTGCTTATGTACATGGTTTTGTCTGTCAGTTCACTTATAGGTAAGTGCACCAACGTCATTATTCGTCACTTCCGTTTGTCCTTCACCTTCTGTCACAAATAGCCAAATTGTTCCTGTTTTTATGACATCCCCTTGGCAATCCATTTCTCTGTGCCATATCCCTTTCTCCGTACAAATAAATGTTCAATGGCAGTGTTAGGTCAATGCTTTTATCATTGTATTGACATCCCTAGGTCGGTGCGTTTCTCTATGCAACGACATCGCTAGCGCAATCAGTGTTTACTTTTTCTCATCAAAGAGAACATTCTAGTGTATTCTAGTGCTGCTCATGAACCTCCTAGAATATAGAAGTTGTAGGAATGATGAGGTCATGAAACTTTGATTCAAAACCATTTCCTACTTTCCATCACGTGAAGAAAACAAAAGTTTCAAATAATGGAAGTATGTATAAAATGTCTTTGCAAACCACATTTAGACATAGCAAATAAGCAATAAATAAACAAACGCTTAATGTCAAGCTATGTACTCCATAACATGGTAAATTACAGGCTATATACTGGTAATCGGTTCAATAGGTTAAGTTATATATACCGCTAACCGGTATAAGTTCGTTATTGGAGGATGGCCACTTTGGTCATTCAGTGGGGTGAGGGTTTTATTTGTGTGTATTTTCATGTGGCTGGTGAGACCAAAAATGTTCAGCTGCCTTCTGGAGTTTGAGCAAGTTGACTTGATTTTCTTCTCTGGCGCTTTTTGTTTTAGGCCAAGGCTTTTTTCTTGTTTTCAGCGATTTTCGCTCCAGTTTTTAGAGCGCGGCGCTGTGATGCTGTAATTTAGTAGTACACTTTGAATGTGTCAGATGTCAATGCTAGTCGACCTGTGATGTCATTGCTAGTCGACCAGTGATGTCATTGCTAGTCGACCTGTGATAGCCTCATCTTTAAAGACTGCTTAATAGTAATATCTATTAACAAGGTTTTAAGGTTTACTGCATTTTATATTACTTAATTCTCTCATTCTTTGAGTGACCTCATTGTTTTGGTAGTCATGGAGTACATAAAGAATTTATTTCTGAGACCTATCTCAGGTATGTCATCCTGACATATTTCTTTTCTGCGATTATGTTTACAAGTCAACTTGACCTAGATTTTTGTTTTGCAGTTACTAAGACTTAACAGGACTTCCCCGCCTCCAGTCACAAAACTGTATAAAGGTCTCATGCCTACAGGCACGTGCTGACACTTACGTACAGAGACAAAGAGAAACAATACAAAAGTTCTTTTACTTTCACGATTTTGCTGCCTGAAGTATGTCGTAATATTCAATGTCTTCCTGACGTATCTCATTGTTTAACTAGGACTTCTGGGTTTTTGTTTTGTTTCATATGTAAGTGTCAATGTCTTCCTGACGTATCTCATTGTTTAACTAGGACTTCTGGGTTTTTGTTTTGTTTCATATGTAAGTGTCAATGTCTTCCTGACGTATCTCATTGTTTAACTAGGACTTCTGGGTTTTTGTTTTGTTTTACATGCTTTCGGATGTTCCTTCGAAATTAAAGATGATTGCATCCTAACCCAAACTTCCCACAGGAAAGCGGGGGATGGCGCGAGACCAATGGTAACAGAAGGCCTGAAGGCTGACCTGCCACGTCGCTCCTATAATGACTATAACGGCCTAGTATAACGACTGATCTCGTATGGCGACTCGCAGGGCTCGAACTATCGAAAGTACCACACGGCCAGACAGCCATACTGTTAGTACTAGAAAAATACAACTTTCGTTTACAGGTTTTTCTATTTCAACCATCTTCTGGTTTTACTTTTTTTATAATGATAATTTTACTAATAGCTTTCCAGCTTTATTATAATACTTATATTTTTAAGTCACTGATGATTTTTTTTTTAAACTGAACTGCTTATAACTTTAATATGATCAATGCTGATAACACATTAAGTTCCACAATTTAATCTTATCCAGAATGCCTAAAAGAGCTGAACAGAAGTTTATCAAAGCTCAATCTTTCTATCTCATGCCTTGATTGGTCTCTCGACATCTGTCAGCGGATTCTGATTTCTGTCTTTAAAAAATGAGATTCTTAAAGAAGAGAGACGCACCGACAGTGCGAGCTGTCAAAGTGGCGCCACCCGTGAATCATGACGTCGTCCATGACCCGCCACCGGACCTGCTTATTAACATGCAATATAGAGCGCGCACTTCGCTTTTACCTGACGTGCGATCAAAACAGATCTGGTGATTGTAATACTCTTTCTTTCTGTTCATTTTTTTCTTTTTTTCTCTTAAACACCTTTTGGCTGCTAAGGGGCATAAAGTGCGGGCACAGGTATAGGCTCTGATCATAGGGCGCTCAGAAACATACGTAGTTGCACCAACGGCAGAGAAGATACTCTCTTTCTTCAAAAGCAAAGTGCTTATCAAAGACAAACGCATATAAAAGAGACACATACACAATCTTAAACAAAGGGAAACAAAAACTGTCATAAGAAATCCCTAGATCACCAGAATACAAAATCCCTAGCAGAATTTATGGTCTGGTTTCAGATCAAGGTTACGGAGAATAGAAGAGAATAAAGATGTTCCTGAGTACTTCCGGACCAAGTCACAGAAAAACTTCCAAAAAAAAATATAAAAAAATCTAGTATTCAAATAATTATTTTTTTTGTTGCTAAGAATGTGGTTGCTACATTTTCTTAAGTAAAAATATCCAGAACTTTCAAAAATCTGGTACATATTGGTTTATAGTAGTTTATACCAATAAAGATTCAATCATTTTCAACTTATCCATCATTTATAATATTTTAAAGAAGTATATTCAATGTTCGCAATAACCAAACGAGTATCTAGCTTGCAACAAGCATGGAGTAAGGAGGGTGTTATAGACTGCCAGTACAACTTGGAAGTAACCTAACGGTAAATCAAGAGAAAAAAAACAGTAGCCTATATTAAACGAAGAATCATAATCAGCGTGAAAGTACATGTTTGATTGCTTGTGTCTCACAACGTACAAAAGATTTCTTAAAAAACCTTCAATCCTTGGGCACCAGCAGGGAGGAGGCTGTGGAGTCGCCTAGTACCGATTTCTGTGGTTAGAGCCAGCCACCCTATTCGCCGAACGGCAGGGGAGGACCTAAGTCAAAGTAAATAAGTAAATGGAGGACCTAAGTCAAAATAAATAAGTAAAGGGAGGACCTAAGTCAAAGTAAATAAGTAAGGGAGGACCTAAGTCAAGGTAAATAAGTAAGGGAGGACCTAAGTCAAAGTAAATAAGTAAAGGGAGGACCTAGGTCAAAGTAAATAAGTAAATGGAGGACCTAAGTCAATATAATAAGTAAATGGAGGACCTTAGTCAAAGTAAATAAGTAAAGGGAGGACCTAAGTCAAAGTAAATAAGTAAGGAGAGGACCTAAGTCAAAGTAAATAAGTAAGGAGAGGTAAGTCAAAGTAAATAAGTAAGTATCTCGAACAGAAGTAATTTTTGTTCTACTATAGAAATAAAACTATTCGTTTATTTACGATGAAAAAAAAACCAGTGACACACACACAGACACAACAATCGACCTAACTATTTCTATACTATGAAGTCATTCACAAATGTTCTATTGAGCTGAGAATAAGACAGCTCAGAAATCGGAAACGTAGATTTAGAACAAAGATGTAGACGCGTCTAAGAGGTAAATATATAGCCAGGATATAGTATATTCAATCAATTCTATGCATAGCGAAGAAATTCATTCAAGTATAAAATCATAGCAAATATATATTTGTTATAAACCCTAATAAATACATAAGACAAACCAAATATTTTGTCACACCTGAAAACCCTACTTGAATAGATGAACCAGACTCAAACAACAGAGAGTCACATCCGCAAAATCTATTTTTCTCGAAGACAATGATAGCCATTACTCCCAGAGGCCTGGCACTCAGTTCAACAGTCTAATGGTTTCAGAACTTTTTCATGGGTCAACTTCTTCTTCTTTTTGTGTACGCTAATGACATCCGCCATCTTGATAGAACAGGTGAACTCTCTTACCTTCATCGGATTTGTTGACCTTGATGTTCAATACACTTCCGGGTATCCGGGGTTAATGTAGTTTCACTGTCACATCTTTAGACATTTCACATCTCTATAGTTCTCTACCTCTCTCTCTCTCTCTCTCTTTCTGGTCTTTATTTGTTTTTACCGACTCTCGCTATGAGACTAACAAATCTTAAGAAGTAAATATTTGCGTGCCTAGCCAAGTGATAAAGATTTACTTGAAATTTAAAAAAATGATTTCAGAGGTCATGACTTTTAAACTTTAAATTTTCCTTTTTAACGAAACAAATTCTACAGTCTCAGAGGCGTAGCTAGAAATTTTCCATCATGGTCTCTTTTTTTGGGGGGAGGGCCCTGCATTTCGCGTAATATTGATTATTTAATGTAAAAAAAACACTCTTTTGGGGGTCCCCCTTCTCAAGTGGGGGGCCTGGGGAATTTCAAATTCTCCCCCACTCTAGCTACGCCACTATATTGTCTTTTAAATCTTTAAAAAATGTATATTTGTAACATGCTGCAACCTGCAAGTATTTGTTTGATAAGGACATGAATGTGACATCAAAGAAAACAGACAAAAAGATGCAAACATGTGTATGCTAATGCCATTAACGTCATCACTGATTGTACTGTGATTGATTTGGCTGACGACTGCACTGAGAGATGTCTTGTTACTACAACTCTCTACCTGTCAGTAGTCATGTGGTGTAAAACATCTTTACTCCTAATCAATGACTTGTTCCTTCCATCAAAGTATTGGACACGTTTCAGGTGCGACTTTTCTGTTACTTGAACATTTTTTTGAGACGATAAAATCTTGAATTTTTTTTTTTTTTTTTTTTTTACTTTTAACATTTCAGCTGATTCATGCCGTCAATGTTTTCAACAGTCCATATTTCAACTGTCAATATTTCAACAGTCCATATTTCAACTGTCAATATTTCAACAGTCAATATATCAACAGTTAATATTTCAACAGTTAATATTTTAACAGTTAATATTTCAACAGTTAATATTTCAACAGTTAATATTTCATCAGTTAATATTTTAACAGTTAATATTTCAACAGTTAATATTTCAACAGTTAATATTTCAACAGTTAATATTTCAACAGTTAATATTTCAACAGTTAATATTTCAACAGTCAATATTTCAACAGTTAATATTTCATCAGTCAATATTTCAACAGTCAATATTTCAACAGTTAATATTTCAACAGTCAATATTTCAACTCTAAAGTGTTAGTTGTGAAAGTTTCTGTACATTTCAGTTCACAACTTTTTCAAAATGTCAATGTAATCAATATTGTAATATAATGACTTCAATTATAAACTCTATATACTCTATGTAATGACTTCAATTATAAACTCTATATACTCTATGTAATGACTTCAATCGTATGATCAAGAATACATTGTGTTCAGTATTACCACTAGAAACTTATTTGTTGAAACTAAAAGAGACAACACAATGAACACACACTTTTAACATTCTTTCTCTCACTATCTGTAACCTTTGTTCCACAGTATTTGGAGTGTATATTTTAGGGATGGTTCTCAAACGTGGTTTATGCAAGTCCTGTGCTTTAATATTCTATAGGCATTCTCTAATACATAAAATCGAGCTCTAAAAATAATTAACAGTGACATCTATTTTTATTCCAAAACATTTGAAAATAACTTACAATGTTTCAGTCAAGCGAAAACAAAGTTACTGGCCATTGTATTTTTCTTTTTAATTTTGTCCCAAACGTTGAATAATTCCCTGCCTAGTGGAGCATAACCTGTCTACATATTGGCCAGGCACAGAAATAATGTTCAGGTATTTAAAAGCGATGGTAATGCCACCTTGAAATGGCGAGCGTCAGGACGCCATTGCAATAGGAAAACAGTAGAAAGGGAGAAAAAGGAAGTGGCGTCACGCAGAGCCACAATACTGCTCAGCGGAAGTCGTTTGCTCGGAGATATTCGGTAACTTTGTTTATATTTACTTCGTGGACACACCGAGGACAACATTTCCGGTGCATAATTACAAGTCTTTTGACGTGCAACTGATTAATGAATACATTCTTGGTAGATGTTTTCTGCATGTTGCGAAATTAAGCAATTACTTGGCCATCGCCGACTGTTTAAATTCCTTGCTTTTCGAGCAAAATTAACATAATTTTAAACATCTGTGCAGCGCCTCCTGGAAAATTCTTTCATTTTAAAATGCCTTTTTCTTCTTTATTTGTCTCAATATCTTTTCAACGACTCTACACTTTTGTAAGATAATCATTATTTCATGGTTTTTATATAAAAATGTTAATTTTAAATTCAAAACTTTTTGTATCTTTGCATTGCGCTTCCTTCTTGCCTTTTATTTGTGTTGAAACCATGTTCAAGTCAAACTCTGGTATATACCATTCGTTTTCAATTGTTTTCAAGAATTCAGGTACGTAAACGAAACTGATCGCCCCTACCTCCGGTACGTGGATGTAGTAGAGCGGGGCCTAAAAACAGTGAACACTGACCATTGGGAAGACATAGCCCTAGACCGCATTTGTTGGAGAGAGACGCTGGCCAAGAAAGCTATGGACAGCGATAAAACATGGGCCTCAACTCTTGAAGAAAAGCATGCATTACAAAAAAATGGCCGGCTCCTCTACCGCCAAAGTGAGTGTCTCTCCAAAATAGGGCTTAACAATCACATGAAAATGTGTTCGAGATGAACCATAGTCGTTCTATGACTAAAGGAGGCCAACTATGTGTAGGACATCATTTAAAAACACATTTCCCCAAGGATAAATAGGATAATAAAGATAAGAGTGTTTTCATTATTATTATTATTCAAGTTTTTATAACTTTGTATATGTTTATTTTCTTAGTTTTTTAGTTTTTTTAAAGTGATTCACATTTCTAGATCACGCAGTTTTCATTTATCGTTTCCATGCTTTATGTATCAATCGTCCTTTCAGCGGGCTGTTGGGGATAAGTAGTGGGTGGGGAAAGGGAGGGACACCCTGTGGTATCGTGTCTACATCTTTTTTTTTTTATCTAGAACTCACACGGTTAACAATTTTATGTTGCAATATTTACATGTAATGTCAAAAGACATGTCGAGATAAATCATCTGAATATTGTGTTCAGCAAGCGAGTGTTGATAATGTCGATGTATGCGTGAGTTGATGTGTGTGTCTACGTGGTGAGACCGAGATGTCTACATCCTAAGATGTCAACAGATGCATTACGACATCATCATACATCATAATGAAGCAATTAAAATATTTTGTAGCATGGAAAAAAGCCAGTGTGTTATGTGGAGACTGTCTTATGGAGAGAAGTGAAACAGAGAGAGAAAAATAAAAGAGGAAAGAGAGAAAAAAGAGAACAAAGAAAGAGAAAAGAGAGAACAAGTATATAACGGTTTAACAGAACGACGATCTTAGTTTAAAACAACAACAACAACAACAACAAACAACAACAACAACAACAACAACAACAACAACAACAACAACAACAACCACAACAACAGCAACAACAACAACAGCAATAACAACAACAACAACAACAACAACAACAACAACAACAACAACAACAACAACAACAAACTGTTTGAAGTAAACTGCACGAATACAAAGAAAAAAAAACGTTTTTTGTTGTTGTTTTTTTTAATATCTCCCGCCAATGAGAAACTTTTCCTTTAGCATGAATGTGACAATTCTGTAGCTGTACTTAGAAAACTGTGACAATAATAGAGAGATGAAATGTCTTGAGTATTTTAGAAATAAGAAAAAGTCTTATGTTGAAGTGAGAAGGATGAAGCAACTAATCGAAATAAAGATTTTCAAACTCACGTGTTGTAACTGTGATCACTCAATCGTTGCTAAATGCTTAGTTAACCTGATATTTATCTTACTTTCTAGTCAATCAATCAATCAATTATATATCCCATCATTTCGATGTAGTTTTGTTCTGTCCACATTGTACCACGTCACCACATCGCCGCGCGCCACATCAATGACGTCATGATTTCTTTCTTCCTAAAGACCTATCGACACACTAGTATCTCAGGACCTTTTGACTTTCCAGTGCCCCACTCTGCTGTCTAACTTAAATATCTCAAAGATTTGAAGTTTTCGTTAAGTCAAGACATTATGAGAATTTTTCTTTTTATTTCTATCAAATGCTTCACCAAGCACCAGAACTCTTGATATTTTGGATGTAGAATTAATTCAGTTTATATTTTCTTTTTTTTTTCTACAAGTTTAGATAAAGCCATTAATATAATAATAATAATAATAGTCATAAAAAAGAAAAAAACCGCTACCATTATCGACATCGCCGTACCACTGTCTCATAATTTCAGAAAAACTGAAATAGATAAACAAAGAAAATATGGGAACCTAGTCTTGGAGATTAAGCGTCTATGGAAATTGTCCAAAATAACACTATATCCCATAGCCATAGTAACAAAGGGTTATCCCCACAACTGACTCCACAGACACCTCCATGGCCCTTAACATTCCTAGGAACATCCTCGTTGCCTGTCAGAGGGCGGTACTGCTGCAGACCTGCCACATCACCAGAAAATTCCTCAGTGGAAACTGTTAAAGGGACTACGATGAATTTTGTTTCTCTTTGGCGAAACTCGACCCTGGCAGCGCCAGAGAATGACTACTCGTTCATTTCTAACATAATAATAATAATAAGGGGACTCACACTGTTGAATGGACTAGAGTGAATTGGCCAGAAAATTAAAGTTAATTTATTTCTACAATAATAATAGTCAAAATAAAATAATACAATTTACATAGCACTATTAGCATGTACAATTTAGGATGGAGGCACTATGAGATCAAAGCCAGACAGATCCAAAATAAGTTTTCTAGTAATGTTCTTTTTTTTAAATAAAGTCAAGAAAATGGTTGGACTAAGCTCTATGGGGAGCGAGTTGAAAGCCTTTCATTCAAGTTCTGAAAAAAGTCTGCCACTAGTAAGTTTGAGGGAAAAACGTAGTAGACTTACAACTAGAAGAGATGTGAATCTATTGAAGTTCAGGGATTCCTGGTTTGTTCTATATGGGGACTGATCAGTTTCTGAATGTACTAGGCCATTTTATCATTAGTGATGCTCTTGTAACATAATTGTGTAATATGATGTGAACATTTCCTTTATTGTGACTTCTGAAGTCTATTGCGACTGAACTATTAGCTTACGTCTCTCGGTCATTTTGACATGAGAACCTCTGACAAAGAAACCCGAAGAGCAAGGCCTACATCCAACCTTTCATTAGAACCTCACAGACGTCTTTGTTGAGGGGAATGATACTATAATGACTTACTGCTCGCCTATCTTAGCCCTTAAAAGACACGTTTCAATTTTAAAACCCCAAGCGCCCCTTCTCAAACCCTCCTGTTCTTATCCCATTTTCTTTTTAAGTTGCCCTGCTGAAGTATATAAAATGGAAAAATGTTTTTGCCCCCTGGTGGCGCTGCAATCTTTGGGGCGAACGATACCAAGTTATGAGGCGCTACGGGGGATAACTGTATTAAAGAATCTCGTTGCCTGCACTTGCTTGCACTTACCTAGACAATCTTATTTCAAAGTTTTGAAAAAAAAAATAGATTGTCATTTTTTTAAATGTTTGTTTTAAATCTTAAGTAATATTTTTTGTATAAGTTTAATTCTAATCTTTCCTGTTGTTATCACGTGACTTTGTTTGTTATCTAACAGACTGTCGTGTTCCGATGAGTTATATTTTCTTGTTTGACTTGTTGTTAGGCTTCGTATTGTCTACTCTTAGGTATCATCATAGTGTTTCTATAGTAAGGAAAGAAAAATGTATCTTTTTGTTTTATTCTTCTTAAAGAAATATTAAGAAACTTTGCCCGGTGTCAGCTTTGAGCTTTATTTTTTGTTTCCAAACCGCCATTACAATAGCCCTCCCCCCCCCAAAGATTATAAGACCCACCAACCAGTGTTACACCCCCTAACATTCCTTGGAAATAATCAAAAGGAAAGTCACTATGTTGATAGAAATATTGTCTCGTGCGATCCTTTTGATACAAAGCTTCTATCAACTCACTCTGTCTGTCTGGTATATCAACTCACTCTGTCTGTCTGGTATATCAACTCGCTCTGTCTGTCTGGTATATCAACTCACTCTGTCTGTCTGGTATATCAACTCACTCTGTCTGTCTGGTATATCAACTCACTCTGTCTGTCTGGTATATCAACTCACTCTGTCTGTCTGGTATATCAACTCACTCTGTCTGTCTGGTATATCAACTCGCTCTGTCTGTCTGGTATATCAACTCACTCTGTCTGTCTGGTATATCAACTCACTCTGTCTATCTGGTATATCAACTCACTCTGTCTGTCTGGTATATCAACTCACTCTGTCTGTCTGGTATATCAACTCACTCTGTCTGTCTGGTATATCAACTCACTCTGTCTGTCTGGTATATCAACTCACTCTGTCTATCTGGTATATCAACTCACTCTGTCTGTCTGGTATATCAACTCGCTCTGTCTGTCTGGTATATCAACTCACTCTGTCTGTCTGGTATATCAACTCACTCTGTCTATCTGGTATATCAACTCACTCTGTCTGTCTGGTATATCAACTCACTCTATCTGGTATATCAACTCACTCTGTCTGTCTGGTATATCAACTCGCTCTGTCTGTCTGGTATATCAACTCACTCTGTCTATCTGGTATATCAACTCGCTCTGTCTGTCTGGTATATCAACTCACTCTGTCTGTCTGGTATATCAACTCACTCTGTCTATCTGGTATATCAACTCACTCTGTCTGTCTGGTATATCAACTCGCTCTGTCTGTCTGGTATATCAACTCACTCTGTCTATCTGGTATATCAACTCACTCTGTCTATCTGGTATATCAACTCACTCTGTCTGTCTGGTATATCAACTCGCTCTGTCTGTCTGGTATATCAACTCACTCTGTCTATCTGGTATATCAACTAGCTCTGTCTGTCTGGTATATCAACTCACTCTGTCTGTCTGGTATATCAACTCGCTCTGTCTGTTTGGTATATCAACTCACTCTGTCTATCTGGTATATCAACTCACTCTGTCTGTCTGGTATATCAACTCGCTCTGTCTGTCTGGTATATCAACTCACTCTGTCTATCTGGTATATCAACTCACTCTGTCTGTCTGGTATATCAACTCGCTCTGTCTGTCTGGTATATCAACTCACTCTGTCTATCTGGTATATTAACTCACTCTGTCTATCTGGTATATCAACTCACTCTGCCTGTCTGGTATATCAACTCGCTCTGTCTGTCTGGTATATCAACTCACTCTGTCTGTCTGGTATATCAACTCACTCTGTCTGTCTGGTATATCAACAATTGCAGACGTTATTTCTCCCACACCCATTCTTGGATTAAGCTGAAAATGTGCACAATTATTTCTTTCACCTGACAATACAAGAAGCAATTTAAAAAAAAAATTAGTTAATTAACTATTGGTAATTAATTATTTTGTTTGGTGTCTTGAACATAGGAAAGAAATCGTACTATACAGATGTGGTGTTATAAGTTGAATTAGTTCATTTGTAGACTTTTGAGTCCTGAGTGAACATTTTTTTAAGCATTCCAAAAAAAAACGATTATGTAAACATTTACCAAGATACCCCATGTGTGTGTGTATGTGTTTGTATGTGTGTGTATGTGTGTGTATGTGTGTGTATGTGTGTGTGTGTGTGTGTGTGTGTATGTGTGTGTATGTGTGTGTATGTGTGTGTATGTGTGTGTATGTGTGTGTATGTGTGTGTATGTGTGTGTATGTGTTTTACTGTCTGGTGACCAAAAAAAATGCAAATGTGTAGAAATGTTATAAAAGATGAAATAATCAGATGACATTAATTAATACGTTTGATTGTTTGTTTTAAACTTGCCTATCAAATGTTAACTTTTGAGTTGAAATATTCTTCGTCTTGTCATAGACATTAACTTCCATAGCAGCATTAAATTATTAATTAATTTATATTTTACTTCTGGGAGGATGTGAACCAAGATCTTGCCTACCTACTAACTAACTAGACTATGTTGACAACAGACCAGTCACTGACCTTTGAGATAGCAAGTTCCTCTTGCCGTCAGCTTTTAATAAAAGATTATCTCATTAAATCAGAACATACGGAACGTATTGATTAAAATGGATGCTGCATCTTAGGATTCTATCCTTTCTTGTCATCTATAAAAAAAAAAATGAATACAATCACAACGATTTTATGACTCCCCACCCCTCCAACTCGCTGGTCTTACCATCTTATTTCCTAACTCTTCAGTTAGCTGTGAAAGTTGTCTGAGAGTCCCTGGTATCTAAGGCGCATTCCCTGCTTGACATACAGGTTAGTGATAGAGATCCTTCCGGTAATACTTTGACAAGATATTTGGAATATCATAATATCAAGACGGTAGAGAGATCTTCTTCGGCGAGCTGCTTAAATAGGTAAAGGAAGAAAAAAAAAACGGAGACAGCAAATAAGAAGAAAGAAAGTAAGAGAGAGAGTGAAAGACAGCAAGGGAATCTAATGGAATGAGCAGTCTCGCGCAGTCTCGCCAGGAACGACAACCTAGCGAGCAGACGTCAGGTCTATTCTTTTTCTCTTTAGAAATTGACAACTTTTTGCTCGTCTATTCAATCTATTTTATCTATTTTAGTTTATATGAAAGCCTAGTTTGGTAGTAATTTTTTTTTTTTAGATCAGATCTTTTGTTAAGGCCAAATTTGTGCAACATGGCTATCAAAGTTTGCTCAGTTCGAATCTCTATTACTATTATGATGAACATTATTTCAGGCACCCCTTATGGCTATAATAACAAAATCTGTTATATGGTGAATAATTTCCCTTATAGATCTCTTTATTTTAGGCTATGTAAAATATTACATATAACAAAGAGAAAAATTATCCTCTAAAATATCACTAAGGAAAAAAAGATGAGAAAATAACAAAATGGAACTGAGTGGGCCAATCAATAGCCTCGAAATCTAGGTCTGCTAGACACGTGATTATGTTTTCACCACTCTCTAGGTTATTTGGAAGGATTGTAGTTTACTTTAATTAGGTCATCTCCCTTGGGAAAACAAGAGTTCTCTTTCTATTTTATTCCAGGATTTTATTCATTTGGAGGGTAATGTTTTTATTGGCTACTTTACGCAATCGATAAATGTATTGACGTGTCGACTAATATATATATATATAGAGAGAGAGAGAGAGAGGTTGAATATACACGAGGAACGGAGAGTAATTACGAACCAATGAGATATCTAATGTAAATATCACATTACTTAAGAGTACAAAAAAAGTGGGTCTCAGAGGTAAAGCGCTCAAGGTCTCAGTGGTAAAGCGCTCAAGGTCTCAGTGGTAAAGCGCTCAAGGTCTCAAGTTTCAAAACAAATCATAAACACAAATTTAGAACCTCTGGATTTGAGAACCCCCTGAATGTAGCCAACTCTACTGAGTACCTCACATACGTTGTAGATTGACTTCGTTTGGTCGTCCTACTAGTTACGTTCACAATCGACAATTGAAACAGAGTTAGAGAGTAACAAATATTCTTTTTTAAATGTAAATTAAAAGCAAAATTTCTAATTCAATGTTATCTATAATTTCAAACGATTGCTAGCGTAGATCAAAAAGCCTCATAATGTTACAAAATGTTTATATATTATCTAGACCTGGGGAATTATGTTCCAACTAGGAGCCATTGAAGTACAATAGACAATAATTTGCGATAGGTAGTCTTTGTCCTTGTATAACATATTCTTCCCTCTAGGTTTATAAGGTTCTTGATTATGTCTTTGTCTGCATATTTCATTTCACTATCTCTAGGCTCACCAAATTGTTGATTATGTCCATGTAAGACCCAGCCAGAACAAATTTGTTGCTTTGCTTTGTTTTACCAACTTGGTGAGGGGAAAAGCCATTGGGACAGAGAGGGGGTGAACTGAGGAGTTGGAAGTAATAGATAAAAGAAAGACAGAGAAATTAAGACACGTGCATAAAAACGAGAGAGAGAGAGAGAACAAGACAATTTGAGAGAAACAGACAAGAAAAAAGAAGAAAAATAGAGACAAAGAGAGAGAGAGACAAAGAGAAAGATAAAAGAGACAAAGAAAGGGAGAAAGAGAGAAAAAAGAATGCGACAGAGAGACCAGGATATATGAGAAAGAGAGAGATCAAGAATCAAATCTAATCTGACCTACATACTCAAGTCTAATCAACATAGATACATTGCAATGTAAATGTTGTGTAGACAATACTTTCTATTATTCCGTAAAGTTACATTTTTACTTAGTAGGTGACAGGTCTCTAATGTTCTTTAAGACTAAAATCTGTCTAATTTCTATAGATGTACATCTAGGTTATTACAGAGGTGGCATTAACCTTCATTTTTTTTTTGTATACTAAGAAATTAAGCTTTCGTTTTCTAAACTCACGACAAACATTTTGTCTTCCAATTCTACTCATGCACGTCATAATCACATACATACACACACACACACATTTAGACATAAAGCACGGTGCTATCTAAATAGCTACTGACCAAAGGTCAAGCAGGAATTGGAGAACAGCGGGATAGGGGCGATACATACATTGCCATTGGAAGCTTCTTGCTCTGATCCCATCTAAACCATTTATCAATTTTTATAGCAGGAATCTGGACTTAGTTGGTAGTTCTCTGAATCCTCTGGCACAAGCAACGTGAGCAGATTTATGAGATATGCGAGACAACCCCCCAAACAAAGCATTAGTCAAAAGAAATGAAAGATAATAGATTTGTGTGTCGTATCACAACTGTCGGAATGTTTTTATCCTATTGTAAGCTTTCTGACAAATATATTAAGGCAATTGTAATTTGGGTTAGATAGATAGATTGATTGATTGATTGATTGATTAATTGATTGATTGATTTTGATACATACAGAACTGAAAAAAAAAAGTTTTTCGCTATTTAAAAATGTTTTCCGTTTCCTGAGCTCTAGGAAAAGAATGAACGAAACAAAATGTTCAATCTGCAAGTTCAATCACAACACTTGCATGGTTTATATCTACACTTAACTTAAGTAAATCTATGTCATCTTTCTATGTCATCTTTCTATGTCATCTTTCTATGTCATCTTTCTATGTCATCTTTCTATGTCATCTTTCTATCTCATCTTTCTATGTCATCTTTCTATGTCATCTTTCTATGTCATCTTTCTATGTCATCCAGTTGAAAATAAATCTATGTCAGTAGAGACATTATTCTGCATCTTTCTATGTCATCCAGTTGAAATCAAATCTATGTCATTAGAGACATTATTCTGCATCTTTCTATGTCATCCAGTTGAAAATAAATCTTTGTCAGTAGAGACATTATTCTGCATCTTTCTATGTCATCCAGTTGAAAATAAATCTTTGTCAGTAAAGACATTATTCTGCATCTTTCTATGTCATCCAGTTGAAAATAAATCTATGTCAGTAGAGACATTATTCTGCATCTTTCTATGTCATCCAGTTGAAAATAAATCTTTGTCAGTAGAGACATTATTCTGCATCTTTCTGTCATCCAGTTGAAAATAAATCTATGTCAGTAGAGACATTATTCTGCATCTTTCTATGTCATCCAGTTGAAAATAAATCTTTGTCAGTAGAGACATTATTCTGCATCTTTCTATGTCATCCAGTTGAAAATAAATCTATGTCAGTAGAGACATTATTCTGCATCTTTCTATGTCATCCAGTTGAAAGCTAATTTTGTTACTTCTTTTTGTTTTTGGCGAATCATTTTATTTCAACTAAATAGAATGTAGTCAATTCATGTTATGTTTGGGTGTTAGCTTAAGGTGTTTAAATGCTGTCTTCATGATTATCTGATGTGTAGGCATAAATATTTAGAAAAAAATAAACTGTCCTGATCAGGGCTCGAACTACGGACCCTCTGACTCCATAACTCCAACAAAGGAACAGACCACTTGACCATCCAGAGTCATTATACGTTTGTAATAGCTTCTAAATAGCCAAGCCAAAAATAGTACACATTGTAGAGTTTGAGACAGGACTGGAACATATTGAGACAGGACTGGAACATATTGAGACAGGACTTGAACATATTGAGACAGGACTGGAACATATTGAGACAGGACTGGAACATATTGAGACAGGACTGGAACATATTGAGACAGGACTGGAACATATTGAGACAGGATTGGAACAGATTCTGTTGTTTACTCAGTTCTTCGTTTCAATGAAACCTCCTTCCCCCCGCCCATTTGTTTTTCATGTCATGTAACCAAGAACTGAAGTCAGTCCCATTGACCAACACTCACACAATTTGTTGATTTTTCTTTTCTTGAACATCTAGACAAAAGACTTTTAATCCCTTTCATTTGTCTGTCCCTGTCCTGGCCTCGTCTTGGATGAGCCTAACAGATAGCTAGTGATCTATTATCTCGTGGCAGTGGCGCCAATCATTGGCTACTTGTGCTCAGCGCTATCGTTCCTCTTCCAATAGATCAGTAATAAGGACTTCAATAGATGACCCACGGCCGAGACTAGCGCGTATCGATATCATCCATCAATTCTACACATTCAACCGAAGTTGGTTTTCATTGTAAACACAAGGATCGGTATCGTCATGTTAGTTTTATCGAAGTAATCAAATAGGTCAGATTTTTTCTCTCTTTTTTTTTAGACTATCACTTGAATGAATCATGCCAAATATTCTAGTTTACTTTAATTACTTTTAGTTACCTAAGTAATATAGGTCAAAGTAAAAATTAGTTTCATTTGCATTACTTTCTGATGTCAGAGGGAAATAGCTATTCAAAAACACACACGCTCCTGATAATATCTTCGCAACCCTATATATATCTTTCAGAATATCTTACAGAAGGCTTGTGGAGTGTATAATGCTATGGTATAAAGTGTAAAAGTGCTTTGCTTATTAATTAATTTAATGTCACAAAAGTGGTATTAATATCCATGCATAATGGTTATGTATAAAGTAAGTCAAACTAACTTGTCAAGAAGATAATAAAGAGAGAAATAAAGAGATAGAGAGAGAAAGAAATAAAGGGAGAGAGAGACGGAGAATGAAAGATAAAGAAAACCAGAGAGAGTGGAGGAGAAAGGATGGACCCAAGTTTTTCTGGTTGTGTTAGATTTAAGATGTTGTACTATACCTAGACGACCTACTTTTTGTCTCTGGTCCTATAGTCTTGCAAACCTATTTGTAACGTGTGTCTCTCAGTCACAAAGGAGGGGGGGGGGCGAATTCCTGGCATGACCCTTGTCTGCTAACATTCATCATTGGTATCAAATGTCATGACATGTCATCTCCGCCAACTGAAATTTAATACGAGTCACTTTAATGTCCAGAAAACGACTTTAAAAAAATATTAATTCATGTAATAATTCGTTGACACTTGTCTCAAAAGGTGGTCAGAGATAAAAGTTCATGCTTTACTTTATAGTGCTGTATGGCTTCTATCATGTCTAGGTTTTAGCCAGTTCTATGACATGTTCTTGTGGTTCATTTTTATTTTTGCTTTGTACAATTGTTAGATTTGTTCTATGTCATTGACACGGGCTGGACCAAAGGTTAAAATCGATTAGTCTAATAAGTGGATCAGTTAATGTTACAATCATTTAGTCATTAGCTACTCTTTCTGAAACTACAGTTGAAATACAGTCGAGTCCCGATAATCCGAACTTCGGTAATCCAAAAGTCCACTTAATCCGAAACCGAAATCAGGATATTTTTATGTTTATGTCTCAAAAATAGATAGCGTAATGAACAAAACAGAACAATGTTATCAGTGGATCTGAACAACATGTATACCAAAGGTTTAGTGTTGTACGACAAACTGTACATAGTTGTTGAGTTCTGTACAGCGTATAAACGTACCTTAAGTCGATCAACTAGAATACTGTTGTAATCAACTCTAGGTGCTTGGAAATTCGTGGAAAATAATTCAGTAAAATAGTATCCAGTTATGTGTCTGTAGCAGTTCAAGATGAGAAGACTTCTTTGACTTGTGTATAAGAAACATTTCACTCTTGTCATACACAGATATGGTTTCAGAGAGAGTAAATACAACAAAGTGTGTGGTGCTTATCACTATAGCATGTATCAGTGGATAGAATTACATAGTGCATTTCAGAATTAGCTGTATTCTATCTCGCTTAATCAGAAGTATTCTACGATTCGAAATGGGTACAAGTTATATCATTCTAGATTTGGTTAAACCGTTTTGCTTAATCAGAAATATTCTGTGATTCGAAATGGGTAACTATGGTATCATTTCAGATTAGGTCACATGGTTTACTTAATCAAAAATATTCTATGATTCGAAATGGTTCAGGTCCTAATCAATTCCGACTCTCGGTACTCCACTGTATGTGATACATATTTACCCTTTGAATCTTAAACAATCTGAGATTCAAATGTTCGTAACATTCGTTTACTGTATATTATGCTTTATATTATATAGTATTATATATTAATCTAAAATTCCTAAAAACTATAGAAAGTGTTACTACTTTACACTTAATAGCAATTCCCTACAACTAAAGTTTACACTTTGTGTGTCTTTGTATAAATATTTTCAATCAAGTAACTGAATTTGGCATAAATCTGTCTGGTTTATCAATTCGAGATAATCTAAAGATAGTTACATTGATTCAAGGGGAGGTAACACTGAGATGGGCGGACTGAGGCAAGGGTGTAATGCTATCGCTCACCAATGACTCTGGGCCGTGACGGTGCACCCAAAACTTACCTGGTGCTCAACTCCCAATTCAACCTAAGCTACTACGCACATCTGATCTGAAAGGGGCTAGGACTTGGAGGTGGCAAATGGTGGCAAGTTTCTGAATACCAAAGTCACTTTTATCCCTGGAATCTTTCCTCGGTCCTTCTTTCCTTTATTTATTTATTTATCGATCTATTTAAAAAAAAAACAAACGGGAATAAATTTCAATTTGGTGGAATCTAAAGAAAAAAAGACTTCTTTATATTATTTACAATATACTTAATTTATATTTTGACTCTTAAGATTTCGGAAAAAAACACAATAACAGAATAACATTACGATTTCTGTAGTTTTATTTTTTATGTCCCAGATTTGCTTTCAGAATTGAAGATGATTGCATCCTAGCCCGAAACTCCCGCAGGAAATTTGGGGTTGAAGGCGGGCAGGATTCAATCCCGGACGATCGAGAAGACAGAGCGCAGTCGCATAGTTGCTTGTTTCTTTGAGTTCGGTTTTTGTTGTAGGTGTAAAGAATACGTGTAGGCCTTTATGTTCTAGAATATCATCTTAATGTCTCACTTTCTCGAGTTAGAACTAGGCAATACTAATATTATACTTAGAAAGTTACATATATGAGTTTTTAATATATATATAGCAAAGTGGGACTTGTGTAACATGATGTAATACTTTTTATTTGGCTACTTTATTATGATTTTTTTTTCACAACTTAATGACAATTTCGAATCCACAGCAATGAACAAACAAACACACAACAAAACACACAATAAAACACACAACATAACACACAACAAAACACACAACAAAACACACAACAAACATATGACAAAACACAAACATCCTAACCAAAAGGAAGTATTTAATCAAGCCGTTACCTCCTTGTGCATCATGGAAACAAGTGGCTGTCTAGAACAACACAACAATTCCGGTTGGTTTCATTATTAAAACAGCTGCGATTTGGTTATTCATACAGTTAAAGCCTATATTATCAATGAGATCATTTGATTTCCTGTTAGGTATACTTATTTCTGTAACAATGCTAATATTACTAGTTAAACATCTAATTATCTATCAAACCATTATATCGTAGAGATATAATGGTATCCAATATTTTGGACATTATTTTTTGCCTCTGACCAACCCTCATTCAGGATGTTCACTTGCTAAATGAGATGCGCCTCAGGGTGTGGGAGTTCACCCGGGTGACAGTATTTTATTACACCCCTCTCTTCCCTACATTACAACGTCATCTTGTAACGAGATCTAGTCCCAAGCACCCGAGCGCTTGATGTAAACAAAACGCTATGAGGATTGCATACAGTGGTAATGATGGCGTTCTGTTCAGCTTTGCGTCAACGTGGTAATTAAACGTGTCACGTGACTCAGATATTACTGATCCAATTCACTCACCCTCAGTATGAGCCTACTACCCCCCATCCTAGGTTCTCTCCTTGTTTGCCCTTTATACAGTGCTTGCAATGAAAACATTGTTAACAGACGCCAAGTATTGTATAGATATGTGTTCACAGATTGGTTCACATTTTTAATAGGTGTCTTTATAGCAATCCATATTTCCATACTAGCTCCTGAGTTGTCTTAAAGCAGCATTCATTTATAACTTCTCTCCTACACTCGACATTCCATCTATTACTTCCCTTAAACACTGGACATTCCATCTATTACTTCCCTTATACACTTGACATTCCATCTATTACTTCCCTTAAACACTGGACATTCCATCTATTACTTCCCTTATACACTTGACATTCCATCTATTACTTCCCTTAAACACTGGACATTCCATCTATTAATTACCTTATACACTTGACATTCCATCTATTACTTCCCTTAAACACTGGACATTCCATCTATTAATTACCTTATACACTTGACATTCCATCTATTACTTCCCTTATACACTCGACATTCCATCTATTACTTCCCTTAAACACTGGACATTCCATCTATTAATTACCTTATACACTTGACATTCCATCTATTACTTCCCTTAAACACTGGACATTCCATCTATTAATTACCTTATACACTTGACATTCCATCTATTACTTCCCTTATACACTCGACATTCCACCTATTATTTCCCTTAAACACTAGACATTCCATCTATTACTTCCCTTAAACACTGGACATTCCATCTATTAATTACCTTATACACTTGACATTCCATCTATTACTTCCCTTAAACACTGGACATTCCATCTATTAATTACCTTATACACTTGACATTCCATCTATTACTTCCCTTATACACTCGACATTCCATCTATTACTTCCCTTAAACACTGGACATTCCATCTATTAATTACCTTATACACTTGACATTCCATCTATTACTTCCCTTAAACACTGGACATTCCATCTATTAATTACCTTATACACTTGACATTCCATCTATTACTTCCCTTATACACTCGACATTCCACCTATTATTTCCCTTAAACACTAGACATTCCATCTATTACTTCCCTTAAACACTCCACATTCCATCTATTACTTCACTTAAACACTCGACATTCCATCTATTACTTCCCTTATACACTGGACATTCCATCTATTACTTCCCTTAAACACTCGACATTCCATCTATTACTTCCCTTTAACACTCGACATTCCATCTATTACTTCCCTTAAACACTCGACATTCCATCTATTACTTCCCTTAAACACTCGACATTCCATCTATTACTTCCCTTAAACACTCGACATTCCATCTATTACTTCCCTTAAACACTCGACATTCCATCTATTACTTCCCTTAAACACTCGACATTCCATCTATTACCTACATGACATTTATCTACAACGAATTAAGTTAAAAAGAAAACTACTTCCTTCGAATGACCAGGTCGTTAAGTGAACTGCTCACCTCCTGCCCCCCGCCTCAGTTCTCTATGATTTACACCAACTTTGTATCTACCGATGCAGTTTCCGGCGTCATCAATAAGTACTACACGAGATAAGACTTGCAGCAGAAGTGTCAATTTCTCCAATGAAAATAGTGCGCACTGTTAAAAGTATCAGCCAATAAAAAACCCAATCTCCATTCGTCATGATTATGTTTTGATGAGTTGATTGAAACAGACACCGAAAGAGATATCTGGGTTGTTTTTTTTCTATGTTTGTTTGTTGTTGTTTTGTACACGTAGCTACATCTACAATGTTTTTTAAAAAATTAAGTAAACTTTCTGTATAAAATATAAAATATGTATAAAATAAAGTATTTTTTTTAAAGACATCGTTGACGTTTTTGTTTATGTAGATTTGAATTTAAGGTTGGTTCAATATTTCTGATGTACCAGCTGTCTCCGTAAGTAGTTAAGAAATATTCCATCTTTTAGTTCAAATCTACAGACTTTGTTTTTGGTGGTGTGGGGGGGGGGTGCGGGCTTGATGGTTGACTGGTTAAGCGCTAGCTTTCCAAACAGAGGCTTCTCGGGATCGAATCTCTGTGAAGACTGATAATTTTATGTGGAATGCAGGGTGTGAAAGAGGTACATAATGTTATTATCTTATCTTATAAAATATAGACGTTACTTCATAAAAGAATATGATTACGTCCTACTCGTCTTCCTAGTTCAATCTAGTCATGCATGTTAAATTCTTCCAAGTCATTTATTTGTCTGGCTGACTCAGGCAGCCCATTCCAAGCTCTATAGCACTAGGAAAGAAGGATCATTTGTACAAATTTGATCTAGCATATTATTATTATAGCTTTTATATAGCGCTACTTTCATGCTTATAGCATTCTCAGAGCGCTTTTGGTTCAATCTCATTTGTGGACCAGTGGTGGGGGGGGGGGATGAAGGGTGTATCTAGGAGATGGTTTTCCGTGCTGCCTTTAGGCGCTCAGTAAACACAACTCTGCCCGAGTCGGGTGTCGAACCCCCTCGAGCCCCCTTCTAGGTAGCCAAGCCAAGCCAAGTTCAAGCGCACTTGGCCTCTCGACCATGCTGTTACCTTTGCATCTTTCTGAGTATTTCATTAGCTTTTGTTTTTATATTTGAGGTTATTATGGTTTAATGTTTTATGTATAATTGCTACTTTTAAGTCTTCTATCATGAAGGGTTTCTAAATTTAGTGATGATTTTACTAAAGGTGTTATTCTAATCAAATTTGAATATTCGTTTCTTATGAATCTTTCTGCTCTTTTTGTTTCTTAATGTTTTCTTGATTTCAAGGTTCCCAAATAGAGGATGCATATTTTATTATTGACCTAACCAAGATTAAATTGTGATATTATATTTGATTTTTGTACATTTCTTTTAATAACCCCTATTGTATAATGTAATTATTTTATAGTTTCATAAACTTTTTAAAAGTGCTGGAAAGTTCAAATCTCAATATATTTTATCATGTTGGCATTGTCTCAAATGGTGTTCCATCTGAAATCGTTTCATACCGACATAACTTCAGACTTTGTTGCATAAAATGCACAAATGCAATATCAAGACAGACAAAACAATATTTAGTCGCCTTTTTTTTTGTTTGATGTATTAATTTATAAAATTTCCTCTTGCTTGAAATGCTACATATTGTAATTTCTTCTTCATGGTATAAAACTTAAATATCAGTAGTAAAAATGTTTCTTTATTCAATTGAGAAGTGTCTCAGTACTAAGAAAGTGTTTTGGAAGATGTATGCATTTATAAAGTGATACTTTAAGAGAGTGCCTCTAGAAACTAGTCTGCCGCTGATAGTGTCTCTAACACAAGTCTTCCATTGAGAGTGTCTCTAGAAACTAGTCTGCCGCTGATAGTGTCTCTAACATAAGTCTTCCACTGAGAGTGCCTCTAGAAATTACTCTTCCATTGTTGTGTTTTTATACCAATGAAGTCTTTTTTCAATGGAAGGAAAGGGGGGGGGGTTGAATAGTTACATCCTATCATTACGCATGTCTCCGCTCTTTTTCAACTCCTTTGCTCCTACATCTCTCTCCCTCTCTCTTTCTCTCCCTCTCTCTTTCTCTCCCTCTCTCTTTCTCTCTCTCTCTTTCTCTCTCTCTCTTTCTCTCCCTCTCTCTTTCTCTCTCTCCCTCTCTCTTTTTCTCTCTCTCTCTCTCTTTCTCTCCCCTCATCTCTATGGCTCGTGTTTATTCTGTCTCTCCCATCTCCCTCTTGCCTCAAGCAACTTGTCTTTCAGCAGCCGAAGAGGGCTAAGAACTTTAAGGCCTGGGGTGCTGACACTCACACAAACTAACTCAAACACACACGCACACTCACGCACTAACTCGCTCTCACACATAAGCACACACACACCTAGTAGCCTCCCCCCACCCACCTATACTAATATAATCAGGTAACTGAAGGTAAAACGTTGTGTTTTTTAAAGTAACTGTAAAAGAAAAATACTTCCTACAGTTGTACACCTAAGTCCCCGTTTGATAAACTCTACCTCCCCCCCCCCGCAAATTCGACACACCCTACCCTCACGCCTTAGTCACACCCTACCCTCACGCCTTAGTCACACCCTACATTTGAAGCTTCGAGGAAAGTAACGGACGATAAAGACACTTCCAGGGACAGCACAAACATAAAAGTGTTTCAAAGTAGGACGAGACTGCCAGAAACGAAGAGTTTCGGTTTGATTCTCCCAATGTAAACCAAGTCATTTGTTTGTGATTCCTTCAAGCAACAAGTGACGACCTCACCCTATCCCATTTTTTTATTTCAGCTGGAGTTAAAAAAAACCCAAAGAACTTCACAGTTCAAAGGTCGCCTTTACGTCAACAAAGCTCTTCATCAATTCTGCAAAATTATCAAGTGGCCAAAATGTGTTTTCTTAGATGCTATTTATCTTGCAATGACTCTGTTTCAATCTGGCCTTTGACTCATAAACACATGATTGCTGGGTTGGGCTGCCTGATCCTCTGGTATGGCTTGCAGATGGTCATCTCGATGGACTTAAGTTCGAAGCCTGCCCGTTTACATCCCCTGCCGTCCTGCAGGAGGTCTGTACAAGGACGAAATAAACTTAGTTCTAAAATGACGACTCTAATCCTAACGTCTGAAACGTCCAAAACAAAAACAAAACAAAACATTCTTACATGATTTTATTTTACATCCATTGTGTCATTATCGTTTTTTAATTCTATATTTCTGACATAATAATTAGTACCTGCATTGAAATGTCTTTTCTTAAGAAAGTTGATGGGGGAGTGGTGACACCCTGAGCTATTGCACCAGGTGACACCGACACTCTATGGGAGGTTTCCATGCTGTTCTTAGGTGATCACTTAACGCTACTCTACTTATTCCAGAAGAGTTAGAAGAATCTTATCAAAGACGACGTGTTGTGCTCTTTGCTTTTATGTGAAAAATAACGTCAAATGTTTTTTTTTTTAAATTGTATTACTTTAAACGATCAAAACAAGACTATGGCTTGAATATTCCTGGTTCATTGTTGAATTTGATGGGGGCCGCCTATGAGTTTGTTTAATAACACAAACTCTCTTTGTAATCTTGTTAATGCTTATATACATGATTATTTATTTTTACCCGAGCCCACAAATACTGGTAACACTTTGATAGATCTAATGAGATCAATTTATTATGAATTTTCGTCTCCGATGTTAAGGTCATTGAAATGGTAGTCAGTGGGACAGGCATGACTCTAAGAAAACAAATATCCTTCATTAATCAGAAATGACACACCCACAAGTTTTGACTTTGTTGCCGAAACGTGGAACCGCACTTTTGTTTTTTCAAACTTATAAATCCCAGACCAAAACGTATTGAATGTTTCTAAATGCTACATTTAGCTGAACGTTGACGCTAGCAAGCAGCTTGATTAGAAAAAAAAAGGACATCTCTGTATTATTGTCGTTCACGTTTGTTTAAGCGAATTCGACCTTTTCATGTCAGGGGCATACTCAGGAACTACTGTATTTTAAAAGTGTTGTTTTTTATTTGTGTTTGTTTTGGTTTTTGTTTTGAAATGTGCGTGGGATGAGAGAATATCGAGCTCACTGAAGAACAAATCCATGTTCTGCTAATAGATTTAGTTTCAACTGTACTCTTACGTATAATGTGTACATTATATCATTTTAATCATGCGTAATATCGCAACAAAAATCTTATATCTGCCAACATTGACATATTAAAAATAAAAATATATACGCTTATTGTTCCTTTATTCTCTAGTAAATTAGCATAAGATCTCGTGCAAGAACTTTGAACAATTTCTGAAAAAGGTTTGACATTTCTTGTTCTTAGACAATAAAACTTGTTATATTTGACCACTGTGTTATTGTCATGTAAACTTTTGGAACTAGGAACATTTTAGGATTAAAGTCTATTCAGAACTCAGATCTTGGTACTTTGTGCTACGGGTCTCGTTCTGACTACTTGCTATTACTCTTACATTTGCCACGATGAATTTCTAATGAGTAAACTGAAAAGTGATGATTAACCCTTTTTATCGATAACCTTGACTTCTCCACAGTGTTAGATGTTCACTTCTTGATTTTGTTGTCTTGTAAGTTAAAGTCTAATCCAAATTTTTAAAAAGCCATAGAATAGTTCATCGAATTCAATCTACCTTAGAGATGTGACATGCCACGAAATAATATCCTCATTTTTTAACATTGCTTTCGCTACAAAGAGACCCTTCCATTTCAGCCATTGAGATGAAAACTTCCCCCCCCCCCCCAAAAAAAAAAAAAAACTCATCCTTTCCTAAAAGTGTAGGAAATGAATCTTTGAGCAATAGTGTGGAATGAAATCTTTACTTGTCCTCTACTATAGTCTATACCGCCAAGGGAGATAATGCAAACAGTACACCCCTGTAATCTAAATCACTCTCATAGAGATGGTTTGAATGTAAATAGAATCTTATTTTATGTCAAGCTGAATGTTACACGCTTGGGTCAAAGTGACATCGCCAGTTTCTGAACATGCCAACCAATAAAACAGAAATCTACAAATAAACAAGTCAAAGAGAAATACACACGCACAAAGAAAGATATGAGCCGAGAGGATTTTCCCTGCTCATCTTCCGTCCATATTGTATTCTACATGCACTGACGTCACATCCGCTACATCTGCAACTATTATTTCTAATTGCTGTTTACTAGTTTTCTGTATCGGCATTCAAGGTCTATGCATCACCGACATATTTGTTTTCCACATTGTCACTATATCCGTTAGTGTTAGGGAAATAAACCAAGCAAGAAGAAACAATCAAATAATTTGTTGGTTTGTGACGGCGTGTGTTCCGCCTTGGACTTACAAGTGTATTGCTGTGACTAGACCGGATATAGAACTAGTTAATGGCCTTACAAGTGTATTGCTGTGATAAGACCGGATATAGAACTAGTTGATGCTCTTACAAGTGTATTGCCGTGACTAGACCGGATGTAGAACTAGTTGATGCTCTTACAAGTGTATAGCCGTGACTAGACCGGATGTAGAACTAGTTGATGCTCTTACAAGTGTATTGCCTCTTTCTCTCTCTCTTTCTCTCTCTCTCTCTT
>JAZGLO010002262.1:467500-522500 GCA_036873155.1 Biomphalaria sudanica | reverse complement strand
AAATAGGGAGGAGGTCGGTTGTATGTGCTCCTTTTTTCAGACCCTCCTATGGCCCCCCCTTTCCCCCCATGTAAGTGGTACAGGTAGTGCACGTGCTCTCAACGTTGTGGCTCATTTGTCATTGGGTTTTGTTTTTGTTTTGTTTTTACTTTGTTCAAATTTTTTTTCTTGACTTTTAAATTTCAGCAAAACAAAACAAAATGTTTATAAAAAAGTTTTTTTTCAAGTGTTACAAGCGGTGGAAACAGAACAATAGTATACTAGGTTTAATTCCCTAGATGAGTACTTTGATTGCTTACTCATATAGATATTGAGTTAAATAGAATAGCGATCTATACAACAATGTCGGTCAGTCAAATATCTTGAGGGAAAAGACTTAGGGTTGATGGCGTCACATTACTGAATGTAAAGGACAAGAAGAAGCTAGAGGGCAGATGAATACAAGTAGTATCAATAGTTCAATTGAGGTGTACATGGTTAGGTCAGAGAACATGTACATGGTTAGGTCAGAGAACATGTGCATGGTTAGGTCAGAGAACATGTACATGGTTAGGTCAGAGAACATGTGCATGGTTAGGTCAGAGAACATGTACATGGTTAGGTCAGAGAACATGTACATGGTTAGGTCAGAGAACATGTACATGGTTAGGTCAGAGAACATGTACCTGGTTAGGTCAGAGAACATGTACCTGGTTAGGTCAGAGAACAAGTACATGGTTAGGTCAGAGAACATGTACATGGTTAGGTCAGAGAACATGTACATGGTTAGGTCAGAGAACATGTACATGGTTAGGTCAGAGAACATGTACATGGTTAGGTCAGAGAACATGTACCTGGTTAGGTCAGAGAACAAGTACATGGTTAGGTCAGAGAACATGTACATGGTTAGGTCAGAGAACATGTACATGGTTAGGTCAGAGAACATGTACATAGTTAGGAAAGGAGGTGACTTATGTTAGACACTTAGCTTAGTTTAGAAACGCACGGTAGTAGACAGACTTTGTACGCGTCATTTTTAGTGACGACATAGGCATTGGGTTAGAGATTATTAATGTAGACGTTTAGGACAGTTACTGCTAGGCTCTTGAAGGGAGAACGGGGGGGGGGGGGGCTGTTGTGACTGACAGTTACTGCTAGGCTCTTGAAGGGAGAACGGGGAGGGGGCTGTTGTGGCTGACTTGACTGTGGGGGGGGGGGGGCCCATTCTATATTCAAGTTCGTTCTTCTACTTCATCTCGAGTGAACTTAGTTGCTGGGCATTTGACCCTTTCCTTATTTTATGTGTGACGGTGTAGGTCTTAGTAATAGAACTCGCATCTGTAATACATCATACAGTATACCCAAGTATCTAGGATTGTTATCAAGGTACTGTAGAAATACATGAAGTACAAGTCACACATACATCCTTTACACTAACCACTTCGACTGTCTTCTAAATTCTTTTCCCTTTTTATTTTCATAGAGAGAAAGATAGAGGGAGAGACATAGACTATATATATATATAAAATTGAATAAATATGCAGAATCGTAATGTTACATTAACCTAAAGGTGTTTGAAATCTCCTTACACACACTAGGACGTAGTCACCATTGTTGAAGTAACGTCTGTATTTTATAAGATAGTGAGACATCTAAGGATACCGAGAAAGCTAGAGAGAAAGAGAGAGGGAGAGGAGAAAATGAGAGAGAGAGAGAGAGAGAGAGAGAGAGAAAAGAGATTGATAATTGAGGGAGAGAGAGAGTTTCTTGAAACACATAATGATGTCTTTTCCTAATAATTTATCAATGAACACTGCACAAGATGTTAACAATGAACAGAATTAGATAATTAATTTCGCCAGTGTGCAGACGGCCGTGAAATTGAACCCAGATAAGCCAGTGTAATGAACTCTGGACATGAAGAACAGAACAAATAGACCTCTAGACAGTTCAATGAAAGTCACTTCATATTTTCTCACTGACATTGCTTCCCCCCCCCCTTTCCCTCTGTCTGTTTGTTGTCTGTCATGTCGGAAATCTTTGACATGTATTTCTCCCACTTCCCATTCTCGGATCACGTTGAAACTGTGGCACACAATCATTTCCTCATGACAACACACGAATCAATACAAAATTAAGCGATTAATTAAGCAGCTAGTCGTTATTGATTTCTGATTTTACATGGACTCTTTCAAGGACTGTTTTAGACCCAGGAATAGAAAGATGTGTAACATTACGGTATTGTCTAATGAAAGAATGCTCATCAGAAATTCTACATTATGAGATATAAGGAACGAATTTATGTAAAAAAATGCTTTTAAAACACAAATTTGAAGGTTAATTTTATTAATAATGAAATCATGGACTATATTTTGTATTTTCATGTGTCAAAGTAAAAAAATATATGCGCAAAGTGTAGTTCTTAAAATTAGATCTAGATCTAGATCCTTTCGATCTTTTCTTATGTAAACATGGCCCAGATCGATGAAGTTATAATGCTTTCATAGAGCTGGTCAACTTTTTTTTTTGAGGGTCTTAAGATTGTTTTAGGGCTACAATACATACACTACGGTCTAAGTTAGTACCCAAGGAACATTTCTGCCAAGTTTTATCAAGATCGGTGAAACGGTTTTGATTTCTATACGGGGACATACATACATACATACGCCTCACATTCTACTTTATATATTAGATATATATATATGTATGCATACACCCAGATGTGCACCGATACTCTGTGGGTGCATTAATGCGTGACGTCATCCACACGTGTTGACCTTTCTACGTATTACACAATGGCTGTGGTCAGGTGACGTGCACATTTCAAACACAAATCTGCACGCCGCGCGTTGATTAGCACCGTTCATCCTCTCTCAGCTCTGTGTGTGTACAGCATCGCACTGAGGCACCTGTTGAACTCGGCTGACCCCGGACATAGTCCCTACCTACCAATAGACTTCTGTCTCCAAAAAGGTTTTGACAATAACAGAACGAAACAGTCGGTGCATTCTGTACATCTACTATTTAGATTAGATATACAAATGATCTCAGGTCAGGATAAGCTCATGTAGACTTTGTTCAAACTTCCATACTTGTCTTTTCTGCTCAGGCTGGTGTGAGCATATAAAAAGAACAACAAATTGCAAAAACATAATATTAATTATTTTAAAATATGTAATATAATTTTTTTTTAATCAGTTCCTTTTTTTTGTTGTTGAAATAATATAGATATATGTAGTTAACTCAACATTCACATTTGATTTGTCATTGAAAAAGAAAAGAGAAAAAAAAAGACCAGTGTTGAGATCGAACCCATTTGCCTCATTAGCGTTACGCTCTATCAACTTAAACTATCCAGCCCTACTAGTAGGTACAATATTTTAGCTTGAAGTAAATTATTTAAAATGTTCATTAGTGCTTTCATCCAGTGTCTTTTGACCACCTTCCACCTTTTCAGTGACCACTCTGAAGAAATAGTGAGTTAATAGTAGGAATTAATTTTAAAAACTAAAATAAATAAAAACTACTTATTCATACATAACAAATCAGTTTCTTTAGACTAAAAATTCACAATAACGAAATGTTATTATAAGTGAATAATAAACATGGAATCCTCATATTGATGAAATAATTTTAAAAATCAGACAAATTAATATGGCTTATTACTAAGATTATAAAACAAATCTGAATAGATAAATCAGGTTCTGTATTAAAATACTAACCTCATACTATTTGGTATAGTTCCCCTTTCAGACTTTGTGGTCTGTAGGACAGATAATGTAAAGTTCATCTGATTCTCTGGCCAACCGTCAACGAGGGTGTCATGTGGCCAGCACAACGACCTACCGCCTTTACTTTTCCCCAACTAATGTTGGGTACCCATTAGAGCTGGGTGGACTCAGAGGCGCCCAAAAATCCCGAAATTAAATGTCCCAGTCTTCACCAGGATTTGACCCCGCTCTTTACCTCTCAGCCACCGCGCCTCCTACTATTTGGTATACCAGCGACTAATTCTGTATTAACACACCCACCTCTTGCTACTTAGCGACTAATTAACGTTATGTTTTGTTTAAATATAAAATGTATCTTAGGAAAGCCGGAGTGTATCAACGAAACAAAAACAAGGTAAAGAGTTATAAAACTAAAACTAATCAATTCGTATCTGTGCACCTCCTGGCCAGAATTTCAAATTAGTCCCGTGAGTACTTCAACTTTATGGGTACTCCACTCTGGACGGTAATCGACCTTCTCTTATCAGACTGCTCACAAGCAAGTCAGAGGTTATTTTTTAAGTTGTTTTTTTTTTTTAATATGAAACATTGATTTATAATTCTCGGTGCATTTGTTTCATTTCTTTGGCTTGACCAGGACATGAGAGTAGGGGAAACAACTGTTGCCATGCCGCAAGTGGATACAGTAACTAATGATAGGGCTCCATTGACGATTACAAACTAGTGAAAATACATTTGTAGTAAATTGAATCAACCAAATCATTGACAGGGAGCCCGGAGACTGAGTGGTAAAGCGCTTGCTTTCGAACCGAGCGGTGTCAAGTTCGAATCTCGGTAAAAACTGGGAGTTGGAACCTTTTGGGGCCCTTGAGTCAACTCTAATGGGTTTCCAACATTCCGACATACTTTGCAAAAGTCGGTTGGTCGTTGTGTTGGCCACATGTCACCCAAGTTAATAGTGGTCTACAGAAACAGATGACCTTTACATCGTCTGCTCTGAAAGGTCTAAAAGGGAACCTATTCCTTTTATTTATTTTTTTACATCATAGCCACATTTCAAAACTATTCGCTACGTTTTACAAATAGTGTCAATTGTGTTGGTTACCGTCTTATATCAGTTCTTGTCTGTAGTGCTACCTCTGTCTTGTACGTTTGTCTGTAGTGCTACCTCTGTCTTGTACGTTTGTCTGTAGTGCTACCTCTGTCTTGTACGTTTGTCTGTAGTGCTACCTCTGTCTTGTACGTTTGTCTGTAGTGCTACCTCTGTCTTGTACGTTTGTCTGTAGTGCTACCAGTGTCTTGTACGTTTGGTCAACTTTAGTTATCAAGAGGACTATAATTATTTACTAATCGTTCACAATATTGCAGAAACTGGATCTAGGGATGATACAAAGTCTAAGAAAGTTTTGTTTATTTCGTTTTGTTTCATGCGATGGATCGTCGGTTGTTCAAGCATTGAGGTCACTCAAGTTTCTTTCTTCCAATTCAACTATAAAAAAAAATCAAGCAAAACATTTTAAAAATACTCTTCCCTCTTTTATATAAAACAAAATCAATAAATGACCACTAATTAATTAATTAATTGCTAATTATTAGAATTGATTCGTGTTTTGTTGGTAGAAATAACGTGAACAAAGTTTGTACCCGACAGACAGACGGACGGAGTGAGTTGATATATATTTTGTAAAACTGTATATTGATGACTTTTCAAAGAAGTCACAAATAAATCACCTCGGGCTTCCACAACATCTCGCATTGAATGACGTCAAGTCCGATTCTTTCTCTTTATGTATTAAAAAAAAAAACTTGACGTAAATATTCTGAGATATGACCCGCTGAAAAAGAAATGAATTTGTTCTTCTGTCGCAACAGAAATTAATGTTTCCTATCAACATTTGTTTCTATCCTGTTTCATTTGTTTCTATCCTGTTTCATTTGTTTCTATCCTGTTTCATTTGTTTCTATCCTGTTTCATTTGTCATCGCTATCGATGTCCAGCCCTTATAAATTTATTGGCCGAATTCGTTTAATTGCCAAATACATTATGTTTGAGATTTTTTCCCCGCCGGGTTCGTTTTTAGTGCCTTCTCGAATATCTGCAATAAATTGGTCCCTACGTGGCGAAGATGTTATCTAAGGGCGCCCAAGTTGCAGGTGGGCGCAGGTAGGATTACAATCCATAGGAAGCCGTTCACTTTGACAGGGCATGCTTTCGAAGCGCACACTCACGCACAGATGCGTGCACGCACGCGTTTGCCCAGGTCGCTAAAGTAATTTCTCGCACTCGATGTTTGATTTATGGAGGTGTTCATTTCCCGCCCATACTTCTTTCCAACTGCTAGAAATGCCCCAAACCCCCCCGGGGGTAGTGCAGCATGGACGTTGTGGTAGAACTTCAAAGAAAAAAGAAAGTCAAAATATTAACGACTTCAGTTTTTCTTGTTTTTGATTTGAGGGAAAGGAAACGAAAAAATTCACTAAGCAAATAGTTTTCGTTCTCCCACTTGACCAGTTGACCATGACCTGGTGTCTAATCTCGGTGCCATCATCTTTAATCACTTTCAGTTGAAATGGATGGTTTGATTTGTTTCTAAATCAAATAGACTTGGAAGATCAAAGCTCTTGCAATTAATACATCACATAACTCACATTCGTTACATGTTTGACCAATCAAAATCATACTCTTCTGTTTAAATCTAACGACCACAGATATACAGGGTACTTTCAGGAGGGACAATATAAGTGTTTAATTCGATCATAGAAATGTAGGATTCAAAATAAAGCGGAAAAAAACGCAAAGTAATTTTCACAAATTTGAAAACTTTTTCCCTCCTAAATATCAATCTAGAAAATTAAATTAGACTATCTCACACCTGGATCTCACTTCCTTTTCAACCCCTCATCCCCCCACCCAGTAAATGTGAAGGTGCAACTTATCTCTAGACACACACACACACACAATTATGTTATATCTGTTACAAGAATACGTAAAGGTGAAAAAACTATCCAGCTGCTGAAGGTTCTCAGTATTTCTGTGTGGTACCTAGTAAGAACGACGTATCATTTTGAGTATCGGTGGTGCTCATGAGTTACCTTGTTGTTGTAGCTCCACACTGCTTACACCCCCTCCACACTGCTTACACCCCCTCCACACTGCTTACACACTCCACCCCCCCTCCCTCCACCCTCACTTTTCACATCTCGGGTCCAGGCCTGGGAAAAATGAAACCTGCAGAAGGGGTAACATTGCATCCTCAAGTTTCTAAACACACCAAAAAAAAAAACATACACTAGCCAAATCTTGATACGCAGATCAAATGTTTTGATTTTAAGTGGCGTATACCGGACGTTTCTCTTACACTTCATATCACAACGCTGGGCTCCGGGTCCCACCTAGGGAGTCCGACATCGGTCCTCAAGGGGCCACCTAGTTGTATGTACGTCACTTAGATAGGAAGATTATCTAGACATATATAGATAGATAGATAAATAGGTAGATAGATAGATAGATAGATAGATAGATAGATAGATAGATAGATAGATAGATAGATAGATAGATAGATAGATAGATAGATTGATTGATTGATTGATTGATTGATTGATTGATTGAGGAAATAGTTTTGTGTTGTCTTTATTTTATTGAGCTTTTTATTGTCACAGTTATACGTAGACATATACACACAGACACACGCAGCAACACAATTCCACACACTCTCCTAATAAATCAACAGCTGTGGCGCAGGACATGAAAATCAAGTTATCCCTAACATGTTCCCTAGCCGTCTCACGCCCTTACACTATACCTCCCCTCCCCTAACTGTATGGTTTTGGGAAACTCGACACCTATATACACGCTCACCCACACACACCCACACACACCCGCGGCACATAATTACCGTGACACGTTTGCTCACTTCTGCACTCTTCAATATATCTCATTTCTAACTGTTCAAAAGTGTTACATGTTTGATACATTACTCTATCAAATAATCAGTAACTATTAAAACTCTGACTATACTACTAAATGATTCTGTCAAAACATTATCCTGCCTAAAGTCATAAATCATTTCAAGTGGATTAGAAATATCTGCAACATCGTCAGCCTCAGTTGTAGAATTTTTTTTAAGCTAAGTAGTTGCTCAACTAGGCGTCACGTCATATATCATCTTCCCATCAACACATAGATCAACACACTCCTACACGTATGTATCAACACTCTCACAATCACATATTTATCAACGAGGATACTTCAACCGACAAGAGAGTTAGAATTAATAGTGTAACTGGTTTTTTTTTTAATTAATATCCTTTATTGACTGAAGAGTTCAACGAGTGGAGTTAATTGATTTATAGCTTGAAATCATTATTGGCTTGGGAACAATACACTCAGAAATTAAAATTCCCCACGAAGAGTAGAAATTTTAAACTTTTTAAAATTAAATTTTAAGTAATAAAAGCTAAGTGAGCGGGTATAATATTAAGGCTGATTTTAAATATCAAAATGAGAGTAAATCTTTACACCAGAATTCAGCAACGACTCTTCTATCCTAGAAAGCTAAGAAATTTAAAAATCGAGAAAACTACTAAATACAAATGTTATATGCAGCAACCATCAGCAGTCTAATAAACTTTGCCATCACCTACCTGGTATGGTAAGACTTCACTGACACAAAGACATAGACTAAATAAACGAATTAAACAAGCAACACAGCTACCATCTCTTGAAGAACTTTTTCATGAAAGATGCCTTTCCAAAACACAGACGATTCTTGAAGACAACCTGCACCTATTAAACCACTGTTACATCAGATCTGGACGAAGTGGTCGTCTCCTTTCCACAGATATCAAAACTCCTTCATCCCACTTTCGGTCAGAGTTTTACATGTTCATGTGTCATTATTAAGAAGTGCATTGAAGTCTAATTCATAAAGCGCTAGTTGTGAGTGTGTATGTGTTTTGTGTGTGAATGTTGTTCGAATTTGTATCTATAGTGATATTGTTACCGTTAAAGTAACAGTGTTTATGCAGAGGTGGTCAATTGTGGTCAAACGGAATTTCCATTTGTTTGGATCGATAAAAATTACCTTATCTTAAATTCCAGTTTCTTACTTATAATGTCGTAACAGTATAATACAGCTTTGCGATACAGCACGTCATTTATACCCCATTGTACTTACTGCTTTTATAAATAATACTCATCAACCTTCACCACAAGGGCTTTACATTTGTTGTTATTGCTGTAGTTTTTGTTAATGACTATTACTGAGACATTTTCAATTGCCAACTGAACTCGAACTAACAAAGAATAGCATCATATGTCATGCTAAGATGTGTGAGTTAAATAGAAGGCCCTTACTCGAGTCCTTAACTAGATCTATCATTATAGGGCTGAATAGAAGGCCCTTACTCGAGTCCTTAACTAGATCTATCATTATAGGGCTGAATAGTACTGAAGGAAGATTAGCAAACGTAGACAATAAGAGAAAAAAATGTTCAAAGGGATTTAATCGAGTATACATTTTTACTTAGACAAAGCTCTCAAGCGTACCTTCCCTTTAATTCAATCTCTCTCTCTCTCTCTCTCTCTTTCTCTCTCTCTCTCACACACACACACACACAACTCCTCCCCCCCCCGCCTTCCCCCCCCACCCAAAAAAAAATTTTTTTTTTTATATTTTGGACTAATGATATCTCAGTTTTATTTACTAGATAGAATATTTAAGTACTTAACTTAATTTTTTTTCTACCAATTTTTTGGGGGCACTTATAGACAGGAGCTCAATTCGCTTCTCATTTATTTATGAGTCAAATATAAGACTAAATATTTATATGTGTCTGTTTGACTTTATCTGCAGGTCATGTAGCGTCACAAACTCCAACATCGTCAAACAAATTTCTCAATCAGGATACTGACCGCGGCGATCTATTGGACCCTATGTAAGTCTCTTTTTTTTTTAATGATGTGCAAGGTCTTTACTTTGTCATGTGTATTACTATATGTCATTAATGTATGCCAAATCGTTGTGATATCCCGTTAATTTGTGCAATTTACTGAAGGTGTTTTGTATTTTTTGTAGAGTGCGAAATATTTATACGAAGCCCGGAAAGGGCTGAACAATATTTATATCTTGACTAAGACTAGGTTAAGTTAGACTCAAGCTATATAACTATAAGTTCTTCTCTATACATTATTTGTGTAATTGTAATATTCAGCTTAAATAAGTAATCACTACAGAAAAAGAATTATACCAATTCATATTTGTAGTCATGCAGTGTTTTTTTTTCCTAATTAATTCACTAATTCTGTACACATCTTTTCATTGGGTAGTTATTTACCAAGGGAGGTAAATCACATACTGTTACTTTCATTTCTATTTACTGAATTACTTACCTTGCCATATTGTAACATTTTCTTTCTCTCTCTCTCTCTTTCTCTCTCTCTCTCTTGCTCTTTTCCCATAAACACCAACAGAGGGAAAAAATATTATCAGAAGAAAAAATATTTGTTCACTTTCCAATAAATAGATTGGCAATTTCTAATCGCTTGAGTGTTATCAAAACATGAGAATTGAATTGCTGAAGCCGGAAAGTCTAGGACTACTGCTACATATATTACATATCATATTACATACTATATTAGATCATTAAGCTTAGCTTTGGTCAGTTATTTGTAAAAGAACGAAAAAAAAAACCTGTTCAACGTCATTATTCTAAATTGGTGCTCGAGTGGTTTTGTTTGTACTTCCTGGCACTCCTGTACTGGACGCGTCTTGCTCTTGTTTTTATATTAGTCATACTTCTTCTAGCCAGCATTTTGCTGCTGAGCTGTGAGCTCTTTTGCAGACTGTGCCAAAGAAAAATAGTGGGCTGTTATCTTCAGTTGTTCAGCACTGCCGAACAGGGTGTTGGTTATGTTTGGCTGAAATGGTAAAATTAGTAATACAAAAAATTATATATTAGCTTATTCATCTCCTTCTCTAATTTTCTGTTTTATATGGGAATTAATCATTGTTAGGAACTTTTTGATTTTTGAAAAGACAGAAGGACTACAGATAGAAACAGATTGGAGCGTCAATGAGAGAGACAAGAGAAAGAGAGAGAGAGGGGGGGTGCAGTGACGAAGACAGACAGAAAGAGAAAAATACAGAGACAGAAAGAGACATTGGAGCGGGCAGCGAGACACAAAGACAGAGACGAGGTCTGGGGCAGGCAGAAATGGATAGGTAGAGAGGTGCACAGACAATGGCAGATAAAGTATACATCTTTGTATTTAATAATTATTTGGAGGTCAAATAATGATATTTACTACTGAACCGCAGGGACTGACTCTATATGTTAATATAATGCAAATGCAAACAAAAAAAATGTGTTTTTATTTTTAATTTTAATTTTATATTGAATAACCTGATCACAGCAGGGCATAATTCAAGGGATACAATTTGCAGATGTGAGCCAATGTGTTGGCAAGGCACAGATATGTATTAAAACATTGCGCAGACCTGTTTACCTTTCTGTTGTGTCAAACATTAATATGCACACCTGTGTGGTTGTGTGTAATTAGTGTGCATGCTAACAAAAACTGCCGTTTGGTCTGTAAATTAAAAAAAAGATGCAAGATGCTGTTTATAAACCTTTGTGTCTGGTTTGGCCTGAAACTCAATTGCGTCATAATATCACCCCCAAAGTTAGCTCTTCTTTATTGTCAAGTAGGTGGCCCCGATAGCGTCAAAAGTTGAAATAAAACACGAGAGTTTAGTTATAAGCACATTTTTAGCACATTTTAAATGAATTTCAAAAACACTTTTGGCACTTGAATAAAGATTTTAGGTGGGGGAAAAATGATAGAAATATAGGCCGGTGCAGAAAGTTTAGAAGCACTACTTACCATTGGATAGCTGCGCTGGGTCGAACGTTTATCCTTTTGGGGGACGAACACATACCAAAAGGCGAGCTCAAAGGAGGACGGCGTTGTAGAGTTGCCCCTGGAATCGCTAAAACTTCTGCTCAGGCACCAATTTGCCCTCACTGGCATAGAGGAAAGTAGTCGGCTGTTGATGGCCACTGAAAAAGACAGTTCTCTCATGAATGCCGCGGGACACACATTTGAAGCCCAATGAAAAGCCCGAAGACAGGCGCCAAAGACGAAAAGAAAATTTAAATAGACCCCCTGCGGACAACGCTCAGTAAGAGTCTGCGCCATGTTCTCAGAAGAGACAGACGTGTTAGGTCTGTAGTTTATAATTTGTGTATTCATGCTGGAGTTGTAAATGTGTTGTGAAACATATCAGAGAACTTATTCATGTTATTGAGGGCTGAGATAGCCTACTTGTAAACTATTATTTTTATTCAATAAATGTGAGTCTGCAACATTGGAGTTAACACTAGTTTATATGTCTTGTGGTTGAAGTAAGCTTAATAAGAATACACTACAAAATCATGAAGATATAAGTAATTAATTAATAAGACAAGAACTATGCATCAATACCAGAAGAGGTATTAACAACACACTAAGCAAGTAACGCCAATAGCATTTTGGGTGTTAGACACACATGAAATTCTGAACTCATGTTTAATCTTTGGAATCGTAGAGATTTCCATTTATTTAGTTTATTAATTTTTCTCACAGAGAGAGATTAATACATTTAGTTGTAAGATTTTTGTGATAGCTAAATGGGATTTAGGAAAAAAAAAACATCGTGTCACAAACTCATGACAGTCTTAACCTTATCTGACTTAAGGAGCAAACTTCCGATGACCAAATGGAACTGGGTTTCTACGACTTCGTTACGCACTGTGGGCTTATCAGTCAGAGGAGCGAAGAGCAGTTTGGCAAAGAAGTTTCCTGCAGGCCAGGAGTGGGGTGGAGCACGTTTTTTGACATTCCCAGTATTGGAACTACCATTTATCGCGTCGAATTCCTCCACTAGCGCACCAGGGAACGGGCTAGTTAGAGCCTAGCTCGTGGACGCCGACCAGTTCGCCCGACACAGCCCGCTAAGGCCGCGCCAGTCAGTTTAGTCTTTGCCCAAAAAGAGACCCTCGAATCAGCGGGGTCCCAGGAGAACCCGACCAACCCTCGAGTTGGTGTCCAGCGCTATCCGCTTTTCAGAGAACCCGTGATTCTCCTACTAACCGTTGCCCGGGACCCCACAGGCTGGACATAACCTCTTTGTTTGTACTTTTACACTTGCCGGCTGCCCATTCATCAGTTGCAAGCAACCAGTACCCTTGGCCACCCCTCTAGAGAGCGGGGTGTTCACTCGGCGACCACGATGATGTGGTACTAGAACGCCGAGCATACATCCCATCAGATTTCACCTTCACCTATACCTATCCTATTGTCTGTGGAACCGTTGGGACACCACACATGCTCTATCGACGTCTTTCTCCATTCCTGTCTTTTACAGTGAATAGAATCTCTTTCAATGACTGATCTGTCCATTCCTGTCTTTTACAGTGAATAGAATCTCTTTCAATGAATGATCTCTCCATTCCTGTCTTGTACAGTGAATAGAATCTCTTTCAATGACTGATCTGACCATTCCTGTCTTGTACAGTGAATAGAATCTCTTTCAATGAATGATCTCTCCATTCCTGATGTTGTTTTCTATTGTCCGCCTCATCTTCTTTTTCCTTGTACTGTTCCGTATTCTTTGCGAATAAAGTAAAGTTACCTTTTCAGACCTTGCAATTTATAGGGCAGATAATGTCAAGGTCATCTGTTTCTGTGGCCCACGGCTAACGAAGGTGGCATGTAGCCAGCACAACGATAAACCACCTTTACTTTTCCCAAACTTATGTCAAGCTGGGTGAACCCAGAGGAAACCTAAAACTACCAAAATTAAAAATTCCAGTCTTCACCAGTATTCGAACCCGGGACCTGTCATTTCGGAATCCAAGCGCTTTCTACTTAACCTCTGGGTTATAAGTGAATTGAATATACACCTTTTGAGACCATACTAACACAACTCCTAGTGTAGATACAATATAAAAGTCACTTCCGGTTTAAAGACAAAATGCAATAATTCTCTTAACATTCACTATGTGTGTGGCTTTTTCTCCGCTGGACATCGGTGCGTGGTAGAGAAGTGTTGGGCAGCTGTGTGGGGCGTTCACGCATCAATTACCTTCGCCTCCTAGCCCAGGCGAGAAACATACGTCGTTTAATAGTTTGACCATCAGCAGACGTAAACTGACCCGGAGTTAGGCGTCTGGAAACGACAAGTCAATGACATTCGACGGATCATTAATGACCTTTAAGATATCTATTCTTTTTGCACCTGTAGTATTGCCTCTCCCTCCCCCCACCCAATATACAAGCATAATCTCTTCTTTATCTTCAGCACACACACACACACACACAATTACTCACACATCTGCTAACTATATACCTACTGCACACAGACTAAATGGTAACTCGTATTCCCGCCTCCTTGTGTGTTCATGCTCTCGTCTGCTCACGTATATGTACCACCTTCATTTAGGGACCTTCTAAATGGTTCAAAGAAATCTGTGTTATAATTTACTCCCCCCCCCCCTAAAAAAAAAAAGACTTCAGTTCCCGTCCCATGGAGAATAATTAGTGTCATACAAAGTTAGCTCCCTTTCTTTAGAGCTCTCCTCTCTTGAGATATTTACCTACTTCACCCTAATAGTTTCTTCACACACGCAGACACACATATGCAGTTTGGCATTTATACTTTTTGTGTGGTCTCTTTGGAAACACAGAGGCAGATGCTACTGGAGAAACTGAATTGCAAGCCACGTGTTTTGCCTTTTTTTAAACTTATTCAGGCCTCTAGAGCGAGTTTTAGACTTTAAAAAGCCCACCAAAATGTTTCTGCTATAAAGAGTGAAACATTTGCACATCTTCGTCTCCCCAAGAAGTGCATCTACATTGGTTGTGTGCTTGTCGTGATTGTGATAGAGACTCAATCTTTAAATACTTTGGAGTCTTAGCCTGGCATAACATTTTTTTTATTTCTATACTAGCCAGATATGACCCGCGGCCTGCGGGCCTTATTTGGTATTACTGATCTAGTGGTTTGAATTTAGATCTATGTCACACATGGAGAATGTTCCCTTCACAATTTTTTTAAAATTTTGCCACGAAAATAAAAGTTTAGTGTGATAATGGGTTTACCAAGTCAGCTGACATATTCATATCAAATACAAGATACTGTGTTTGATAAGGGTTTACATGTTTTGTTAAAAAGTTTCGTTTTTTTGTTAAATAGAGATACAATTAGGTAATTTTGTCTATTTTAGGGCCCTCCGGTAGTGGTTGGGACATTAAAAATACACTACGCTCTCTGCCATGATCTAAGGAACATTTATGCCAAGTTTTATCAAGATTGGTCAAACGGTTTTGATTTCTATGCGGGACATACATACATACATACATACGCCTTACTCTCTGTTTTATATATTAGATTAAGAACGAATGTGACAGATAATTGAAGCTTGGAAGCCGCACACAGCTACTCGTGAGAACCCTAACCCTAATATGCCAACCAAGTTTTCCTAAAGCTATATACTACCACCTTGTCACTATAACTATAACTCCACCATGTCACTATAACTATAACTCTATACTATATCTCAAGGATGTAGCATTGGGGTGACATTCTTCTCTCTCAACAACAAGCGCGAGTGACTGAGTCCGTAACCAATAAGCAAAACATAACAGCGCTTTAAAAGATTGGCTCAGTCCGTTCCTAGAGCCAGCATGAGTTTGACTTCTTGTAGTGTTGCCATACATTGTATTCCATATATCATTTTGTGTTTCATTTTCTTATTCTTTCTAAATAAACAAAATTGTTATCCTAAGAACAATGTTATACGCATTTGTTTGTTTTATATGATTCGGATAATCCTTCAGGATTGAAGATGATCACATTGTAGCCTAAACAATCCTCAAGATGTCAGTGGGCAGGGTTCAAGACCGGGATCTTCAAGACGAGAGTCCAAAGCACAAACCCCACGGCCAGGCGGCTATTCTACGTTGTTATATTTAAATACTTCAATTAAAAAGGTAAATGTGTCTAACTGAGTCTCAACACTGTGACTCTTGACCTAAACGTATTTAGCTTGAAAACAGTTCAATGTGTCTAACTGAGTCTCAACACTGTGACTCTTGACCTTAACGTATTTAGCTTGAAAACAGTTCAATGAGATCCATCCAATCATCCATGTCTTTGGGTTTCTTCGGTTGCTATGTGCGTGTGTGCGTGCGTTGTGCTATCTTCTTTTCATTATCTCTCTATATGTTTCGGCCTCCTTCAGTCGTAGAACGAGCCCTAAGACATTCCCGTCCACGTGCAACTCTCTCTCTATAAGTAAAACATTCAATGCGTACATAATGTTCAAGTTGCCTGTAAATCCCACACAATTCACCGTAAGCAAAGTTTCTCTTTATATGGGACAAAATATCACGTGAAATAAATAGACGTGACAAGAGACGCCCCCATATCCCATCATGCTATACCATATTATTTCTGTCGCATTTAGCGACTAGTTAAGGGCCCCTTGAAGTGGGCCTACATCACAGCGCCCCGCTAATCGGAACAAAGCATGGATTTGCTCACGGGAAGAAAATTGTCTGATTCACAGCTGGGGGTCAGAAATCGGGTTCACGCATCATTGGCCTGACTGCGCAACAAATGAACTTCAACTGAACTACATACGTAAATAAATCTCTGTAAATAAATCTCGGTAAATAAATCTAAATCTAGGTAAATAAACCTAGGTAAATAAATCTATGTTGCAGAAGAAATACATCAAATATTTTTTTTGCGGGACACCTTTATAAAAATGTTTCAATAAAATTACATGTTAGATATTTATCTTGGCTCCGTAGTTTATTTTCTCTGTATACAAAAAAAAGTACATAAATAATGCAGACCATAACATTTTCGCTGTTTGTAGTAAACAATGCACTTACCCTTATGTTTTGGAATCGAAGACATTGCTATTATTACACTGCTTGAATATGATAGAATATAACACTATACTGGTAGAGGACCGCTACAACGTGTTCCCGTATTGTCAGCTTTGATATCCTTCTTTGTAATTGTTCAAAGAGTCATATCGAAAACTTGAGACTCGAGTCCCCGAAGCCCCACCAAATCTCCTCTCCATAGACCTGTCTAAACAACGGTTCTGTCTGGTAGGAATTTAAACAGATGTAAATGTGTAACATTCATATTACCGATGGCTAGCATCCCAAAACGCTAAGGTTATAGTCGAGGCCGAAGGCCGAACAGACTGAGGAAACTTCCCCATATTACTTTGGAATAATCTTATGAATACTATAAGATTGTATAGATAGTATCGAAAGTATTTCAATTGTCTATTAAGCCAAACTTCTTTATGATAATGATGAAAAAAAAAAGGTTTTTAAAAAAAGCTTGTGTTGCTTTAGTTAAGTCACCTTCCAAGGTCAGTATGTTAATGAGCTTGTGAAATGGAACGCCAAAGTCGTTATGAAAACTTCCGCTTCGGCCTTCTGGGATTAAACTTCAAAGATTCGTATTTTGTTGACTTTTTCAAGAAAGTTTTTAATCAACAACTGATTTAGGGCCTCGAGTTGTCCACCCACAGCCGCTATGAAGGTCAAGGACTTGATTTGAATTCACGAGTAAACTTTGAGTGCGGTCTCCTGAAATTGATGGCTTGAGAAGTGGACATCCCGCAGATGTTTCCGCGTTATCATGTACTGGGGATTAATACCGCTGCTTCTCTCCCCTTGAAGAGGCGTTAATCAAAGTGGAAACTGGTCAGAGGTCAGCGTCACAGGCGACGCAGTGAAGTTAACGTGCGCAGGGTTTGATTCATACTTCACTTGACAGATACTTTGACTAAGTGTGATGTATTTAGCTGACCAGTCCTACGTACTTTGACTAAGTGTGATGTATTTAGCTGACCAGTCTTACGTTACGTAAGTAGACGCCATATTCACCAGCGACTTTGGTTATTAGGACACCCCTTGGACGCTCATAATAATTATTGTACAGTGATACCCAAACTACGGTCCGATGACCATTTCAGCCCATGTTATCCGGCCCCTTGACACTAATGATAACATGATAGGGGCGCTGTAACCGAGTGGTCAAGACATATCCTTTTATCTGAGGTGTCTTCCGGTGAAGACTTATGTCTAGAGCTTCGGGATATTTAGGTCTTCCCAGATTCCCCCCAACTCGGACACTAGATGGGAAAAGTAAAGGTGGTATGTCGTTGTGCTGACCACATTACACCCTCATTAACGTCAGCTATAGACAAAGTTGAGCTTAGTTTAATAAGCCCCATCGGCCGTTAGATTTGAAATGTTTGTTGGTTTGTAAAATGTTTTACATTTTTCGGATGTTCCTTCGGAGTTGAAGATAATTAGTCCAAACCTCTCGCAAGACGACGGGGGAAGGGAGCGGGCAGAGTTTGAACCCGGGACCATCGATATGTCAGAACAACAGTCCAGCGCGCAAACCTCGCGGCTTGGAGAAAACATCAAAACAAAATGGTGACCTGGATCTCCGAAACGTGTCCGTTCCTGGAACATCGCATAAAGACAAGTCTGGTTTATTGGTATTTCCTGTTTCTAGGCTTGGACTTGTACATTTGTATTTTTATCTCCACCGAATTACAAGTGTGCATGGTATCTGTGTTGGATTAAGCTAAGACTTATGAACTAGACAATAAGATGTGACCACTCAAATTGTCGGGCGGATCAGGGACAAGGGACATCTTATCAGACCAGAGACACCCGTTAGGTCAAGAGTTGACCACTCGTCTGCATCAAACAGTTTTTTCTTTCCCATGTTTTTATTTTGTTGTGTTTTTTTGTGTGTGTTTTTTTTTTACCGCTTTTGTACTTTTTGTTACCAGTTGATCTTTAGAAACAACTGGAAGTTGTAGTGGATCAAGGATTTTTTCAGTTTAAGAAACTAACTCAAAGTACACTGTTAGGCAAGTTTAGGAAACTAACTCAAAGTACACTGTTAGGTAAGTTTAGGAAACTAACTTAAAGTACACTGTTAGGTAAGTTTAGGAAACTAACTCAAAGTACACTGTTAGGCAAGTTTAGGAAACTAACTCAAAGTACACTGTTAGGTAAGTTTAGGAAACTAACTCAAAGTACACTGTTAGGCAAGTTTAGGAAACTAACTCAAAGTACACTGTTAGGCAAGTTTAGGAAACTAACTCAAAGTACACTGTTAGGCAAGTTTAGGAAACTAACTCAAAGTACACTGTTAGGTAAGTTTAGGAAACTAACTCAAAGTACACTGTTAGGCAAGTTTAGGAAACTGACGCAAAGTGCACAGTTAGACAAGTTTAGGAATGACTTATTATGATACATCCAGTTCTTGATTTTTCTTGTCTCATTCCAACTCTTCTCTCTCTCTCTCTCTCTCTGTCTCTCTCTCTCTCACCCTTGTTATCTTTCCCTCCGTTTATTCTCACTCTCCTTCTCTCTCTGTCTATTTCCCCTTCCCACCTCTCTCTCTCTTCCCTCCCCCTCTTTCCGTCTCTCTCTCTCTCTCTTTATCCTCAGCAATATTTTCATTTCCTCCCTCCTGATTTGTTTCTCCCTATTCCCTATGACACACTCTAACATGTACCTGACGAGCACTTAGACTGAGAATAGTTTTTTACTCACGGAAATTTGTCTTGGAGGTAGAGTATGAGTCTTATCTACTGCACGTGTCGTTGTGGAGGGAGGCCCTACCGTGACAAGTAGCGACGGTTGCAGCCTTGATGGCGTGTGTGTGAGTGCCTTTGTGAAACATTGAAGGGGGCGTAATCTAGAGTAATTCAAACGTCGCAGAGTTACCCCAATCTTTACAAACACATTGACAGGAAATCACTCGTGGCATTGTGGGATTGTGTTGTTTCGAAAGAAGTAATAGAATTGCATAGAGAGTTTGAATTTTTAGATTTGTGTATAGTATTTCTTTTCTAAAGATTTCTATATTCTAAGCAGTGATTCCGAAATTTTGTCTGCAAGTTGGTCACATGTATATCAAACACAAGATCTTGGTTTGTATCACCGCCAAAAAAAAAAATCATCCAGTTCAATGGAACCGATTCCCAGCAGCTTTATCGAGGATTTGAGGGGTGACCAGATGCACTATCTCACGGGCTGGATGTGACTCACTGGCAGCAGCTCGGGTATTGCTGAATTGTATACATATATTATTAGCTTCAGAGATTTTTCGTTTATTTATTAATTCGTACAAATAGTAGGCCTACCCTGAACATATCAAGTTTATGTTGAAAACAACTTGAAACACAAAATACATAGGCCTACAAAGATTCTATTTAAATAATCAATTAAGCCGTTTTGTTAGAATATAATATTTGTATAGAAATTGTATTTGGTAGATGTAAAAAGAATGTCTTTGGTAGATTTTCAAAATATTTGTCTGAGTTTTTCTTTGCTTAGAAAATAATGTTTTAAAGGTGTATATAGTCAGTCACTAGAATAAAGTCTTTGTCTAGTGATGTAGCTCTGATGACTTTATACTTTTTGTGTCAAGATTCTGTTCATTTAACTTAAGGACTTTTACTACTTCGGACTGGTAGGCAAATTACAAGTCCACCAAACTCTAATGGTTACACTTGACACTAGTTAGTAGTTGTGCCGGTCACATGACACTCATTAACCGTAGACCGTAGAAACAGATGAGGTCAACATCATCTGCTCCAGAAAAAAAAAGCTGGATCTGAAAGAGGGATTGTTACTTTTAGAATGAAGAGAAGCCGTCGAAAAAACAAAATGGTGATCATTGATTCTGAGACTTGTCCGTACATGGAACATAGCACACACACACACACACACACACATTATCGTATGTCGGTATTCGGAGTTTCTATGTTTGGTATTATGGGTTTCTCTGTTAGTTGTTTTGGACTTGTATGTTTAGTATTCTGGACTTCTTTGTTTGTTTATGTAACATATCCTAACCGACTCAGAAATGTTTGTGGTATCTGCGTTGGACTTCTTATGATCATGGACACTAACATATGAGATACGAGCTTTTAGATCAAGACCACTTACTTTTTGTATTTCTTTCTTTGCTATTTAAATGTCATTACAATATTCAATTAATTACCGAGTTTATCACATTCCTTTGTCGATGATGTGGTGTCATCTTTTATAGCTCTGAAGTTTTAAATAGAAAATTTTAAAAAAAATGCAAATGATTTTTGTTAAAAATGTCAATATTTTTCTTGTCAATATCGCTGTAGATAATAATTGTCTCCAGGTGACATAAAGCTCCTTAAATATGCCTGTAATTAGCAGTACCCGTTGAAATGTCAAATAGATTGGATGCTTGATGGGAAGCAATGTTTCAACAAACTTATTTTGTTTGTTCTGGATTAATGACAGAATGTTCGCTACCCGGCTACATTGTTTGGGCCACACAGAATATGTAGGGAAACAAAAGGTCAGAGGTTGAAATGAAACCGAGTACTAAGTGTAGACAAAACATATCTTATTTTGTCATGCCAAGAACTGAGAGCTTCTCTACAGTCTGCAAGAAAAATGTCTACTTTAAGGGAGATAATTGTTAAACTAATGGCTTCCAAATTTCTCAATTACTTCCTTCTGCTCCAGACTTACTTCCTCTCAACAAAATAACAAGGGCATTTTTTGTTATGGAGCTTGGAGCTTCCGCGCCCCGCCCCTACCTTTCCCTATATTTTTTATTGTCCATATTTTTATTTCTCTTATCATCTAAGCTGAAAACCTGACGCGATGATTTTGTTTATGAAATGCAATGGTAATTGAGGAGCCCCCTGGTATTGCCAGCATTCGTACATATAATTGACGATTAATATGGATTGCCAAGGTAGATCAGATTTAAACACCTGTTCTCGACTGCAGACCTGGCAACTGGTATTGATAACAAGTGTGAGACAATGAGATGCAGACGAAAATAAAATGGGAGGGGGAAACGTTTGTTGATTCCTCTAGTTTTCATTAAGTGGGGAGGGAAGGGAAACATTTTGACAATGGAACTGAAAGTAGAGTGCTCAGTTTTAGAGAATGGTCCATTCAAGTTTGGACTTTAGTCTATGGAGCACTAAACAAATGGAAGAAATTAGACCATAAGTGGAGATTTGTCATATGAACAGAGCCAACTATTTCATGCTGTTTCTTAACCGACTTTACAATACGCATTCTTGGTTTCTGATACAATCTGATAAAAAAAAATATTGTGAGCCATTTCAAAGGATGTATCGAAAAATGTTTAGGGCGTATAAAATGATAAGAAGTGTGCTTCTTACAATCTTACCTTCTGTCTCTAGGGAATACAGCGTCCTTTGTAGAGTATGGTAATTTTAAGAAATATGTTTTCTTCTTGCGATAATTGTAGATAGCTATTTAGTATTTATATATAGTATTAGGGTCGTATTGCTTGATTCATTTTTAGTCATTCTGAATCACTCTCTTCCTTTTCTCTTTTATGTCTCTCTCCTTTTATGTCTCCGTCTCTCTCTCTCTCTCTCTCTCTCTCTCTCTCTCTCTTTACCTCTCTTTATATATTTTAATATATATATATAATTTGAAATGATGCTCTGTAAATAGAAAAGATGCAATGTTACTTTTTCATGAATTATAATAAAAAATATCTCTGGTCTCTATGGTTCTAAGTTAAAAAACTTATGCTACGATTCCGCAGAATAACTTTGTTATATCGGCTCTGATAATTTTGTTATATCGGCTCTGATAACTTTGTTATAGTGGCTCTGATAAACTTTGTTGCTGTCTAAATGTCAATCATTATCATTCTGTTCGTTCCTGTACATGCTGGGATCACTAAGAATGGGAGAGGGGTAAAGAGACGGAGTGCCAAAATCTGGCAACTGTCCGTATTAAAAGAACTCCTCTATAACATGTCAAACAGAACTTGTCAAACAGCAGACGGCGTTAGCCAAATAGGCACAAACAACGAGTCTTATGGTATATTTAAAAATCTGGCTTGCGAGATTGACGCAAATCATCATCAGATAACATTCTGTCCAGATTTACATTCAAGTTACTCCGTAATGCAAATAAGTTACTACATGTCATGAGGGCCGGCACTAGGCCACTGCAACCCGCACTTTCATAGTTACCGCGCTAATTCTAGGTGTACATTATTAAATTAAAACATTATAACTTGTATATAATAACAGGGTTTTCGCGGCCTCCTGATTTTTCAGGACCTCCTGGAAATCTCTTGAAATTGTAAAATATACGAAAGCGTCCATGAAATCTGAAATTATTAAAATATGAAAACTCATAAAAAATCTCCTGAAAAATAAACAAAAAATGTCATTTTGGGGTGGCAATCCTTTACCTCATCTTTACCTATACCTATCCCTTAGTCTATTGGACCGTTGGGGCACCATGCAAGACTCGTGGACCATCTTTCTCAATTCCTCTCTCTCTCTTTTGCCTTAGTTAGAACCTCTTTCAATGTGCGATTTTTAAAAAAAACGGCATTGTCAGATTTCATTTAATGAAAATGTATTGCAAAGACGAATGTCTTTTCCAATACAAAATCTTAAAACTGACATTATGCTTATCCCTACCCAGACGCGGCCCCGCGCAATCAGTTTCTCATAGGACTCCGCAATGGTTAGGGCCGGCCCTGCGTGTCGTAGGTAAAATCTTTACCTAGTCTTCCCAACTGCAAATGTAATATTGATTTGGAGAAAGGTTTTGAAATAAAAAATTCTAATTTTTCTGTTAAAAAGACTCAATTGATCAACTTTGATTCTGGTGTGAAGTTTACCGAATGTGTAAAACTCTAATGACGTAACACCATTATCTACAGTAATACTTTTACTTCTAATAAAAGCAGAACGATATCAAGGTAGAGTAGGTCAAATCACCTGGTGTCTTGGCTGGACAATGTTGTGGACAGTCGTTGACTTGGTAGCACCAATCTGCTGCTAGACATCCAAACCGCTGTAGGCATATTATATCTTAACTTATAAAACTTAACCGAATAACTTTTTTGTAAACAACATTATATGTATATATATAGCAATATAGACACAATACGTTAGTGATACTATAAAATGGTATTCTTAACAAAGTCAACTCACTACAATAACACGTCTTTTCAGTCTGGCGTTCTGGAATCCTCTGTCCTACATGAGACCGCTGACGGCAATGCCACTTATCTTGCATCATTCACAACCAATCGCCAACTCTTCCCACCGTCACCATAGAAACATTCCTGTCCGAAGATAAAAAAAAAAAAATTAACCAATCTTTAAAATTTATTATTTTGTATTTACTAAAAGAAATTGATCTAGATTAATATGACATTTGCACGCACACACTCACATACACACACACAAATCTTTTTACAAAATGTAGGACAATCCTAAAAGAGTGTCTACCGTTTTATTAATAACTTTGACTTCTAGCATTCATTTTTTATGTGACAACAAACCACTAAATATAGCAGACGACTGCCACGTTTTTTTGTTTTGTTTTCTGTATTACATGACATCTCTCTCTCTCTCTCTCTCTCCTCTCTTTCTCTCCTCTCTTTCTCTCTCTCTCTCCTCTCTTTCTCTCTCTCTCTCCTCTCTTTCTCTCTCTCTCTACTCTCTTTCTCTCTCTCTCTCTCTTTCTCTCTCTCCTCTTTTTCAAGAAAGTCAAGAAAGTTCAACTCCGTTTCGTGACATTCAGTATGGAATAAAACAAATAGAATTATGTTACGTTTATTTGAATCATTTATTTTCTTGTTCAAAACAAATAACTAGGTACTTGACAGAATTGATGAGTTAAGGACTGTCCGTCACCCCACAAGGCCAAGACCTTTTTGTTCTATTACATAGCCATTACTTGCACTTAGTGCTCCTGGGTAATTTGATCTTCGTCATAACCACGTGGTACGAGCTTTGAATGTCGTCACTATTGCCTGTTGTCCTGCAGGTAGGTTTGGGTTGGAGCGTAACCTTGAAAGAGACGTCTGAACGAGTTCTTCTGCTTAGCCAGGTGTTCAAGGACTATGGACAGTTTATATGTCGGATTATTTTCTAAATCATAGTTTCGATGTAACGTTTTAATAATTATTTCGCTAAATAAACATCGGTTGTATTTTAAAAGATTTCTAGAAGGTTCTAGTCAGCACATTTGTTTTTTTTAAGGATTTAAAGATTAGAAACATCCTCCTACCTTGCTTCCTCCCACACGCATCCTGACACACACACATATACACACTTTTTACACACACTTGTCTTGCATTAACAAAAATTGCTTGTTTAACTTCTGTCAATTCTGCACGGCCTTTTGACCTTGAATGAATCGAACAACAAAGGATTTCGCGGCCATTTGTCTGCAAGTCAAAAAGCCTCTCTGCTAAACATATTCAGCAGACTGTGTATACTACACGGGGGCCATTTTGTTTTGTTCTGGGGGGGGGCTCCCGAGATAAGTGGGCCCCCGCCGCCGCCCACCTCAAGTTTTTCTCCAGCAGTTCTTCCACCCCGTGTGTTTTGTTCTGTTTGTGTCTCGCCCATGTCAAATGTCATTCGTGTGTCATTAAAAAGAGCCCCGTACACATACGTCTAGTGAAGCTCCAATGTCACTTATACAATCGGCGAATGTCATAATCTGACACAAATTAGTTTGGGATCTTGTGCCTTCTACGGCACACAAATGTAAACTCTAATAAAAGGGAGGAACATAATATTAGATCTGGGGGGGGGGGGGGGGAAGTGAGGGGGGTGGTATTTCTCCTTTCTCTTTCCCTGCTCTTTACTTGGGTCCTTTTTGATTGACTTCTTATAAGCCTCCGTCTGCTTTAAAGAAAAAAAAAACACTTTAACTTCGAATCCGCACAAAGACAGTTTTTAAAAATTGTTTTAAAGAGCTATTCACTACAGACGTCCACAGATAAGTGCGGCAGATGACGTGGGCTAGTTGCTGTTCATGTTTTGGGTTAGTGTTTAGTTAGATGTTGGTTGAATTAGTGTTGAGTTAGATGTTGGTTGAATTAGTGTTTAGTTAGATGTTGGTTGAATTAGTGTTTAGTTAGATGTTGGTTGAATTAGTGATAAATTAGATGTTGGTTGAATTAGTGTTTAGTTAGATGTTGGTTGAATTAGTGTTGAGTTAGATGTTGGTTGAATTAGTGTTTAGTTAGATGTTGGTTGAATTAGTGTTTAGTTAGATGTTGGTTGAATTAGTGTTTAGTTAGATGTTGGTTTAATTCACTAGCGGATCCAGAACTTTGGAGTGGGGGGGGGCGATTTTTTTTCCGAACCCTAACCCTAACGCCGAGTAAACCCTAACCCTATGCATAAACGTGCGTACAGCACATATATATATATATATATGAGAATAAAAGAGAGCAGTGTTTCTCAACCTTCGGCGAAAAAATAAAAAAGTCATGTTGAGGCCTTTCTCTTGCAAGCTTGGGGGTCTAGGGGAGCGCTGTATGATTCCCCAGTGGGGTTCGGGGCCAAGCCCCGACGCAAAAAGCGTTTTCTTGCATTTTTCACTGCAGAAACGCATCCTTATGACATCTACAGCTCATTATTTATCAGTGGGGTTCGGGGCGAATCCCCGACGCCAAAAGCTATTTCTTGCATTCTTCACTGAAGAAACGCATTCTCCTGACATTTATAGCTCATTATTTATCAGTGGGGTTCGGGGCCAAGCCCCGACGAAAAAAGCATTTTCTTGCATTCTTCACTGCATAAACACATTTTCCCTGAATCTACAGCTCATTATTTATCAGTGGGTTTCGGGGCGAAGCCCCGACGCAAAATGTGTTTTCTTGCATTCTTCATTGCAGAAACGCATTCTCCTGATTTATAGCTCATTATTCATCAGTGGGGTTCGGATCGAAGCCCAATCACGAAAAGCGTTTTCTTGCATTCTTCACTGAAGAAACGCATTCTCTTGACCTTAAGTTCATTTTCCATCCTATTATAAAGGACCTTTCGAATAATGTTGAAAAATATTCTAATATAAATTTGTAGACACTTAACACATTGCAAATGAAACCGATTTGTTGATGAGAAATGATAAGATACCCCACATCTTTAAATTAAGGCTTTGAGGATCGCCGCCGAAAAAAAATGATTCGATAAATAATATTCAATAAAATTCAAGCAGAAATTGTGAGTTATAGTCCAAAACTTATTTAACTAGAAAAATATCAGATTGAGTAAAGGTTAGTAAAAGGCGAATAGGAAAAGATTATCTGTGTTTAGAACTCATCTCAATCGTGACTCTTATACTGAAAAATTTTGTTTGAATTATAACTTTTCCAAAGCAAAGTCTTTCTTAAAATAATTAAGATAAATTCATGTGAAATTACATAAACTCTGTCTGGAAAGGGTAGGGGACGATAGAGTGAAAATGATTAATCCTTACTCCTTTTTATAATTTCTACTAATGATTGCATTTGGCATTAAAGAAAAGGGTTGGGGCGACTCGATATAAGAATTTAATTTTATAGCATGTATAAATTATATTAGTGACAGATTTTTTTTAATTTTGTAATTTCTTAACCATAATACAAAAAGAAAAAGTATTGGTTTGTCCCATGGGGGGAAGTTGATTGCATGTATTGCTCCTCCCACCTGGTACAACCCTTTTTTTTATTTTATATTTACTAATGAAAAAATTTGATATTAGAGTGTGGTGCGACATAATATACAATGGGTTCACGTAGTTTATATTATATACATATTCAACAAATTTTGTTCACATACAATGATTTCTCCATAAAAATTGGACCGCCCCCCACTCAGAGGGCTAGAGTGGGGAAGGCAGTACATGCAATCGCCCCCCCCCCCCTACCCCACCGAATCGGCAAAAATACCTGAAAGAGAGCGACATAATATAAAATGTATATATTAATTCAACTAATTTTGTTCACAAACTATGATTTGTCCGAAAAGTAGGACCGCCCCCCCAACTCCAAGGTTTTAGGTGGGCAGTAGAGGTATTCGATCCCCACCCCATCGGCCAACAGGGGGACGACATAATTTAAAGATTAATTAAAATACCAAAAAGAAGTTTTAATCATATAGATATTCAATTGATTCTGTTAGCAAGCTGTGATTTCTACATACAAATTGGACCGCCCCCCCCCACTCGAAAGTTTGGGGGGGGCGGAATTGATGCCATCGCCCCCTCCCGACCCCACCATATCGACAAACATACTAAAGGGGGGGGGGCAAAATAATCTAAAAATATGTTTAAATATAAATAATTAGTATATATTATTAACATAAGTAATAAATTCGTAAACAAATTGTGTGAATTCTATACTAAAATTCGTCCGCCCCCCCCCCCCCCCCGGATCCGCCAGTGTTTGAATAAGTGTTTAGTTAGATCGGTTGATGCTCTCTGCTGCCACTTCCCCGCCTGTCCGACCCTGTAAATCTGTGGAGTATCTTTTCTTTTCAAGGAACAGATCTGTTGTATTTGCAATGTAGGCCTAGTTTTGGCCTAAAAATTTACATTATAATTTTTAAACTTAAAAACATTTTTCCAAGGTTCTTAAAAATTCGACATTTTGCGCGCGTCCTAACAGTCGAATATCCAAAGAGCGTTTAACCATCGTTCTGTTGGCGTCTTATTCTGACCAAAAGAAGTCGACTACAAGAGGTCTCGTCTAACAGGAAGATAATATTACGATAAATACGCGTAGTTAGTAATAAAGAAATACTTACACTACGTGTATCTCGGCTGTCCCTCACGTCATACAAATATTTCAATAAATTCCAAGAAGTAGACCGTCTTCATTGTTCTACAGACTTTTAATGTACTTAAGTTTTAAAAATAATTAAATTCTTTCTATCCAGCTATTAACTTAAGAAAGTTGCCATGGCCCTACAGCCACCACCGTCCATAGTACCCCCCTCCCCTCATACAGCCACCACCATCCATAGTACCCCCCTCCCCTCATACAGCCACCACCATCCATAGTACCCCCCTCCCCTCATACAGCCACCACCATCCATAGTACCCCCCTTCCCTCATACAGCCACCACCATCCATAGTACCCCCCTCCCCTCATACAGCCACCACCATCCATAGTACCCCCCCCTCCCCTCATACAGCCACCACCATCCACAGTACCCCCCTCCCCTCATACAGCCACCACCATCCATAGTACCCCCCTCCCCTCATACAGCCACCACCATCCATAGTGCCCCCCCTCTCCCCTCATAGATCAGTTTCATCCTCTTCTATTTAGCTTCTACTTTCTCATCTCAAAATGTTGCTGCCCCCACTACCACCTCCTTACCCTTCCATACGACGGATAACACAGGGCTAGAACAGAGTGGACATCCACTGAGACCCTCTTTTTATTTTTGCCAGTCTTCTGTGTAGTGGTCATCTTGTCAAAACTGAGATAATGTCCAAGACATGACTTTGACTTTGAAAGAAACTTCGGCCTCTTTCATCACTCGCTCATCCTCCCCTTGCCTTTTTTGTGTATTCCAAAAGTTCTTAAGGATGGTCCTAGAACTTAATAAAGGCACATTTGTTGTCCTCAGTGCAGGTCTTAGTTTGTCTGTCACTAAACAACTTTAGCTCGCCTGATTGATTTTCTGTGCTCATACTCGGTATTCATATCTCCTGGTAGCTTTTGATAATATTCCTTTAATATGAAAATATTACATCATGTTACAGCCATAATCACATCTTGTTACAATTATATAACCACACCATGTTAGAATTATAATCACATCGTTTTACAGTTATAACCACATAATGCTACAGTTATAACCACATCATGTTACAGTTATAACCCCATCATGTTACAGTTATAACCACATCATGTTACAGTTATAACCACATCATGTTACAGTTATAACCACATCATGTTACAGTTATAACCACATCATGTTACAGTTATAACCACATCATGTTACAGTTATAATCACACGTTCACTCTGTCAGCAGTCCTACAACTATTCAAGGTGAAATTAAGAAATGTCCAAACATGTTGTTGTTTTTTTAACAGCACAGCTATTTTCAGAGGTCGTATACAAAAACAAAAATGTCTCATTTTAACCAATTTGTCCTGCTTCCTGAAAGAAAAAGACAATAAATTTGTTATGTTTAAAAAATCTGGTAATGTTTCCTAATGTTATTAAGCCTAAGAATTATTCGCTACCATAATTCTTAACGAAAAACGTAGTAAGTGGAATTTTTATTTTCGGTCTCAGTTTAGATAGTTTGCCAGTGTTGTCTTTTGTTTTATGATTATTAGCAGCCAGGTTGACATGACACGAAGACTAGGGTTGTCCGCGGTGTCGTGACGACTTGCCCCTCCCAGCTCCCCGTACAGACCACGAGACAGAGAGAAGATGTCGGCGTCACGTGACCCACCTTGCCAGACCGGCCCTCGTACATTTTCACGGTCCGTGCACGCGAGGACATGCGCCCTTGTCCCATTCACTTTCCACTGCCATCATTTATCTTTGATTCATGTGGCCGCCAGGGAAAGAAAAGCGGAAAGGAAGTTGGGGCGTGGTATTCAACATTTATACTTGCTGTCTGCCTGTCCAATTCTAGATCTTTCATCATAATGTCAACCGTAGGAACACTCAGCGACGGTCTGCTGTACCAGGACCAGGGTCTACTGTACCAGGCCAGGGTCTACTGTACCGAGACCAGGGTCTACTGTACCAGGACCAGGGTCTACCAGAACAGCAATACTTAGTTTACAATGTGGAACACATCGACCCAGTTTTAATACTGAACCTCAAGAAGTTGCGTCTTGGTAAGGAGATCGAGAGTTGCCCTTTTAGCAATCAGACATCACAACAAAAAACAAACAAACTGGAACTTCATTTTGTGTTCACCACAGCGTACAACGTTAACAAACACTGTTGGAGGGGGGAGGGGGGGATTCGAATAAATACAAGCGCATTCATCGACCGAAATAGAAACTGAATGGCCAAGTGTCTTTCTAAGGACTTTTTGAGATTTACAAGATAAAATCTACATCTAACTGTTCTTGAAAAACAAAAAAGAAGGTCATGTAGAATCAAATATGAAGTTCCAAAAAAATACATCAACTTGTAAATAAAATCTTAACGAATCTTCGTTCAAAATACGGCCTTCAATAGTTACTAAAACATGACCATCTCAAATCAAGCTTCCATATATAACGCACTACACACGAGAAGGCCATAAAATCTAGGTATTAAAGAATTAGTTGGCATCTTCAAACTTAATATGTAAGCACATGCACATACACTCCTGACGTGTCGTGTCTTTAGACCTTGTCTCCTACTTTCTAATAACCATGGCAACCGTGGGAACGGGTAATACAAGGGACTTAATTCGATTAAACCTAAAAACCAACAAGACGCACATACAGTACCACCATACATGATACTTGACAGGTAAATTCTACTGGCCTCTACTTTAATGGCCCTTGTAAATGACTGTCATCGTCCCCCCTCACGTGATCCACAGATATGTTCGTGTCTGGGTGAGAGAAATGATGCGAAGGAGAACACGAGGAAGACAGGAGAGAATGAAAAGAGGCAGGAGGGTGGTGCAGAGAAAGAAGGGGAGAGTGCTGGGAGGGAGAGAAATGTGGACAGAGTAGACCCCAGAGACTCTATCACTATTTTTAGAATTGACTGTATTTACATTTAATGATGGCAATAGGATTATACTCCATTAGGGATGAGAGATACTCGATTCCTAAAGAAGCTTGCCAGTTTATTTACCCTGTTTAGGGTGAGTATGTGGCCTGTTACCACAGTCTCGTAGTTGTTTCACTGCCTTAGTTTTGTAGAGAAGTATAGCAAGAACTTTTCCCTTTGCGTCTCTACTGGGAACTAATGTCAGGACGAAAGTTTCGGACCTGGCGGTAGACGAGGCTTGTTGTTGTATCTGATGACGTGAGCCCGTAGAGGCCGGACTTGTCCGAAAAAAAGTGGACCCCTAGAGGCCGGACTTGTCCGAAAAGAAGGTGGGCCCGTAGAGGCCGGACATGTCCGAAAGAAGGTGGGCCCGTATAGGCCGGACTTGTCCAAAAAGAAGGTGGACCCGTAGAGGCCGGACTTGTCCGAAAAGAAGGTGGGCCCGTAGAGGCCAGACTTCTCCGAAAAGAAGGTGGGCCAGTAGAGGCCGGACTTGTCCGAAAAGAAGGTGGGCCAGTAGAGGCCGGACTTGTCTGAAAAGAAGGTGGGCCCCTAGAGGCCGGACTTGTCCAAAAAGAAGCTGGGTCCGTAGAGGCCGGACTTGTCCGAAAAGAAGGTGGGCCCAATGTTTCAAGAGTAGTTTTTTATTTTGTGATTAATTGTGAATGAGTTTTTAATGACGTTGTAATACCTATCCATCACACAGAGTAATACAAGCCTCACTTCTTAGTCCTGATGCTAGGACGAATTTGTATGAATAATCCTTTTTCCCTAATGCTATTAGAGCATAGATAAGTTCCTGAATGTGCCAGGAAAACCAAGGACTTGGCAGAGCTTCAGATATAGATTAACATACATGACTAGATTGACCTAAGGGACGTGCGTATGACGTTATCGTCTTCCTTTTGAAGTAACGTCTGTATGTTATAAGATAAGAAGATAAGTCTTCATATCAAATGTAATATTGAATTTGTTATCAATTTGTCCTTGAATGTATACACTTTAATGTCAGGGGCCCCCGATTCGTGCATAGGGGCTTAAAAGAATAAATAAGTGAATATATTATTTAGACGAAGCACATTAGCCAGATGGTATACAATATTACCCGTTAACATTACTGCCCCCCCCCCCCAACCTTTACGTCTGTAGAAATTAGGGCAACAGTTCATTCACACAGTTAAGTATGGTGCATCTATCAGTGTGTTAAGGGCTGGGCATTGTGTCAGTCAATGTTGTGTAATAGAATAAGCTGTGTTACAAAAGTTTGCAAAATTCATATTATCTATCTATCTATCTATCTATCTATCTATCTATCTATAGATATCACTGATCTATAAATTATCGTACGTATTCTCATCAAATGTCGTACACAGGTTTCATCTTACCCCCTAAGTGCTCACAGAATGCCGCAGTCTAATTAGTCAAAACTATCACCAAAATAGAGGCCTTCCTGTCTATTGTTTCTTTTCCACTAAGTGAACTTTTAAATTTGAAGTACGTGATTTTCAATTCCACTCAATAAAAAAAAACAAAATCCATCTTAATAGCATTCATAAGATAGATCTTGAGTCTTTTTTTCTTTTGTTTAAGAGACAGAGAGAGAAAGGCATCCATCGATTGTCATTTCGCTACATTCAAAAGGGGTGAGGTAAACTATTACAATCAATAAAACCAAATTGATATTTCCTTTTATCTAGAGAACAAAATACCAAGAGAAATGATGAAACGTGATCGGGAATGTAGGTCAAAGGAATCACTTTCAGTTGCTGCTGGAGGTGGGGAAATAAGTAAAAGTGTTACTTCAATTAACGGGCCAACTATATGAGAGCATGTGTGTGTCAGTGGCGCATTCTGAGGCGGGTCTTTTAAAATCAAGTCTATGTGGGAGAAATTACGATGCGCGGGTAAAAAGAAAAAAACAAAATGGGGGTTCCTGAGAGCAAAGTGTGTGTGTGTGAGAGAGAGAAAGAGGGAGAGAGAGAGAGAGAGAGAGAGAGAAGAAAGGAAAGGGATCGTGAAATTTCATTGTAACAGATACACTAATTCACGGGCTACAAAAAAAAAAAAAGAACGGCGTGTTCCGGCTATAAAAAAAAAATAAAAACGCCTTTGAACAAACCAACGGGCGTAGCCGGTGCGTACTGCTAGTATATATATTGTTGTAACTGCTCTGCCCACTACCACCCCGCAGGTATTGCGCACTCTACAACACAGACAAGTTGTTTAGATAAGAAAAGATCTGAAGTCCCAGACTGCTATTTATGTCTGTTGTATCACCTCGAAATAAGCGCCATCATCCTTTCTGACGTCACCTTGACTACTTACTTCCCATAAAGTTGACACTATTTTCTCAGAAGGGTTGAATGAGTCAGTTATTGGGTTTAAACTATTTATTACAGCGGCCATGAAGCACACATAGTGACGTATTACATTGATTTAAAACGTAGCAAGAAACTACCTTCGTCTCCTTACCTGCAACTCAGCTAACTACCCCCCCCCCTTACACTCTAAACCTTAATTAGTCCATCCATCTCCAATATCGCACCGATCTGACCAATATCTCCACTCCAGTATCCATATCCACGGAGCTATCCATCCACCTCGACGTCATATCACTCCTCCCTGTCCTGGCACCATGGTTCTCATCCATCTCAACAAATTATGACGATGAATGTGTTCAAGACGATTCCCCCTCCCCCCACACATACACACACACCTCACTCCCGGCCTTGAACCGTGTCCTCATTTCAGGTGTCACATCTACCTTACTTTATCTTCTGCTTATTCAAAAAAGCGGGCAGGCAAGTTTGTTATAACAGTTCCAGAACTCTCTCAATCCACCAGTTATGTGACTCAATCAACCTGTTATGTGACTCAATCAACCAGTTATGTGACTCAATCCACCAGTTATGTGACTCAATCAACAAGTTATGTGACCCAATCAACCAGTTATGTGACTCAATCCACCAGTTATGTGACTCAATTAACCTGTTATGTGACTCAATCAACCAGTTATGTGATTCAATCCACCAGCTATGTGACTCAATCCACCAGTTATGTGACTCAATCAACCAATTATGTGACTCAAGCAACCAGTTATGTGACTCAATCAACCAGTTGTGTGACAGTCCACCTGTTATGTGACTCAATCAACCAGTTGTGTGACTCAATCCACCAGTTATGTGACTCAATCAACCTGTTATGTGACTTAATCAACCTGTTATGTGACTTAATCAACCAGTTATGTGACTCAATCAACCAGTTGTGTGACTCAATCCACCAGTTATGTGACTCAATCAACAAGTTATTTGACTCAATCAACCAGTTTTGTGACTCAATCAACCAGTTATGTGACTGAGTCAACCAGTTATGTGACTCGGTCCACCAGTTATGTGACTCAGTCAACCAGTTATGTGACTCATCTCACAGCCTCGATTTCTTATTAGTCCGTTTTTCGCAATCCATCTTTTCAAGTCAGAACTTCGTGAAGCCTAAAAACTGGAACCTAGAACCTGCATGGACACTGATCTCGCAAACGGCTCTAAAGATTTTCCTAGAAGTTAAACAATAGGTGTATATTGCTAAGAAAGAATTACTAGCTCATTGGCCACACGGCAAATATTCTAGTTTGACCGTTATAGTTTTTCATGAAAAAAGTGAAATAAATTTAAATTTGGCTATAAATTGGACTATTGCAGTAAAAAAAAACATGGTGTAGTCAGCCGTAGTGTACTGATAACTGAGTTGTTTATTAAATTGAAAATTGATTTAAGTTTATTGATATATTATCTAAGATTTGCTTCTATTTTTACGTAAACCTAATATAGATTACGTTTAGATTCAAGATCTAGACTAGATCTTAAGAGTTCTAAATCAGAAGTCTAGATCTAGTTCTAGATGGCTAGTAATCAAAGTACCAATAAATAGTTTCTCAATGGACCTCATTCACCAATTGTAAACAAACAACATTTAGCCACGTGATTCTATATATCTTCTTTACAAATTATGAAATCCATAGTGGCTGTCACGTGATACGTATTTTTCATTGTTTTATCAATATTATGACGTGGCTAAATGTGTTTATTTACGATTGGTGAATGAGGTCCATTATACAATGCCGAATGGCCTAATTGGTAGCATCTTTCGCTGATCGTCAAAATCACGAGCTATAGCTAAATTTTTTGTTAAAGTTTTTTTGTTTGTTTTATGTTTAGTTGTATAATGGAGGTCTTTTGTTGAATTACGAAAAATAGGTTCAAGTTTTCCACTGTAAGCATATCACAACACATGCCAAAGTAAAAAAACATTTTGTAACATAGAATTATTATAAAGGTCTATTCTTAAAAAAGGAAGTTAGATTTGTGTTTAGTTTTAAACTGACAAAATTCTTTGTTTAGAAATGAGACAAATGTCTATGTTTTTTTTTTTACTTTTGTCAGTCAACTTTAAAATGTCCAAAAGTTTTGGTTCAGAGATTATTCCAGTGTACATACGACAGTCTCACTCCTGGCAGCCCTTTGTTTCATGCACTATCCCGACTTGGACATAGTGAGTTAGAGTGACAGAGAAGAGAGTGAGAGGAGAAGAAAAGAGAGAGGTGAGAGAAAGAGAGGGGAGTGGGCTAGAGAAGCAAGCTGCTCTATAAGCTATGAGCACAGCTAAGATACGAAGACATTTCCAACTAAACTTGAGCAAACATCTACTATCTCAAGCCGTCTTAATTGACTTTTAATAGCAGCATAAAATAAAAGAAAGATTCAGATCCTGATGGGTTTATCTCACATAGATTTCAGTCCAGAAATTCTCTTTTTTTTCTTTTTCTTATTTTCTCTCTTGTCGTCTTTGTTCACACACACACACACACACACCCTAACTCTTCACTTTTTTTTGTTCTCATGAGCCGTCTAGCAGTAATCTTCTTCTCATGCAGCATACATCTCATAGGACTCGCAATATTATCCTCCGATTATCGCAACTTGGAAGTTGAAACGATGGGCAGAGAGGGAAATAATGGGGCGCGGGTGGGGCAGCTCTCCACGTCAAGACTCCTCTATCCTAGATCTCTGTCTATCTCCCTTACTCTCACCCAATATCGCTGCCTGCTCTAAACCTTTCGCACCAACCCGCTTCGCACTCCACTCTACTCCGCACCACTCCGACACTAGAAGAATGTCAACTTGTGTAATATATTTCGTTGACATATCACACGTTTAAGTGCTGTGTTCTGATAGCCTCGGTTTTCCCAACCAGACATCTAGATTTGTATTCCAGCCTCAACTACGTTTTAGATACAACAATTATTCAGCAATGGCCGACACTCTAGTATTTTGAAATAGATACAGGATGTGCCATCTATTTCCTTAGCTTGAGTTGTTGAACAGGTAGAAGAATGCTAGACTCTAGTCTAATTGGTAAAAACATACTAAATCTACGACTAATGCATAATTATTCTTGTAATTGCTCAAACAATATATACAGTATGAAGTCACTTGAAATGTATATAGAAGTAAATGAAGTTGTATGTGTATTAAAAAGGAAGACAAGAATAATACTGCACTAGCTAAATCTCAAGACTGTGGCAAACACTTGGTCATTACAAACACAATGTAAAATGAAAAACATTTAAAGAGGATTTAGATCTCATTGCTGACTTAGTGACTATGTATATATGGCTCCTTCTGCCTCTATGGATGCACCTAGATGAATTAGACGTCTTGATCGCTGTTGATTGCTTCACGCTGAACTGAAAACATTGTGACTTAAAAGACTAATTTTACTACAACTCGTGCAGTCGTACACAGAAGGGAGATTACTTTCTCTTGTCTAGAGGGCGCCACGTACTTCTCTATGCTGTCCAATCGTTGTCACTCTTGTCCCTCACACTTTCCTCTCACACACTTTTCTCCCACACACTTTCCTCTCACACACTTTCCTCCCACACACTTTCCTTGTTGTTGTCCTTGGGTACCCTTCCAGACATCTCCCCGTGTTGCTTGGGTGTCTGGGTATATCGTTCATTCAAAAAAATAAACATACAAAATAAAGATTTAACCAAGACTAAGTTGGAGGCTACTAGTCCTTGTTGTAATTGTTTGTGTTGTAATTGTTTATTTTGAAAACTTTATTTAGGACTATCGAGAACAATGACAGCACACATTTACGGATTATGTCCTGGGTTGTTCTATTACTACACCTTATTCTCTTTCAATATTTAATTTGATATACAAACGTATGGTTTTGCACCAAGCGTAAAAACAAAATGTCGCATGGAAGAGGCGAGCTGCAGTGTATAACTAAGTCAGAAAGCGGAAGTATTGTGAGCAGAAGTCGACTGAATTGTGGGGGGAATAAAATTATGCTACAACAACGCAGGTTTTAACAGAGATAACTCACTGCAATAAATCATGTCAATGAAAACTAGACAAACACACACACACACATTCACACACACACGCACAAAGTATGCATCGTAGCATTTGAAATGACATTGTTCGCATGCAGCAGACAATTGGAGCTATCATCTCTGTGCTTTAGCTGCAGACGTGGGTATATCTGGTTAGAAGACAACAACTGTATCTTGCAGTATTGGAAAACGAGTAAATCCAACTTTTTGTAACTGTATATAGTTTTTCTTTTTACATTTTCTCTCTATCTCTCTGTCTCTCTCTCTCTGTCTCTCTCTCTCTCTCTCTCTCTCTCTATCTCTCTCTCTCTATGATCTCGCATCCTCTCTCTTTCAATTTCTTTTTACACAAAGGTTTAGCGCTTATAATTCTCTCATTGCCCTATCTATCTATCTATCTATCTATCTATCTATCTATCTATCTATCTATCTATCTATCTATCTATCTATCTATCTATCTATCTATCTATCTACCTTTCTATTTATCTATCTATCTATCTATCTATCTATCTATCTGTCTATCTATCTATCTATATATATATCTGTCTGTCTGTCTGTCTGTTTGTCTGTCTGTCTGTCTGTCTATCTATCTATCTATCTATCTTTCTATCTATCTATCTATTTTTATTTTTTAAAATATTTTTTCGAGAATAAAAGAAAAACAAAAGGCACCAAGAAAACTACTTAGAACTGTTTGTTCTGTAATGGTCTCCCCTACTTGCTAAGCAGAAAGAAGGAGACTTAGGAGATGTGTATAGAACATTGGTAGGCCGCGTATTTCTGTGAGTTTATTACCTCCAGTTTGGTCCTTGCGCTGTGCTGTTCACTTGATCAGGTATGACTTTTATGTCCCCCAAGTTAAATGAAACCAAACCCACTTGAAATGCAGTAAGACACAATGCACAGGAGGTGGTGGGAGGGGGCTTTTTGCATTCTTGTTATCCTCCCACCCCGCCCTGTAACTGTCTGTGTTGCTCCATGTCACGAGGTTTATGCTCAACTCTAGACTATGTTGCCGTGACAATTCCAATTGCCCGTGATGAGACCACTCGAGTGACGAACCACGCTTAGATCCCGAGACAGACAGACAGACAGACAGACAAATATTTCACCCACAATTGTAAACTCTTTCTCCTCACTCGGAATTGAACAGGACAGGCGCAATTTCAGGCTGCACTTCAGATTCCACCCTCACCCTCAAGCGCCCAGCCACTCCAAGATTTGCCCGGGCGACTCGTAGACATTTCGCGAGCAGACGATCTTCTCTAAAGGGCACCTGGTGTGTTGTGACTTCGAGGGGGAGTTGGTCTCCGAAACAATTTGAGAACCATTGATTACTTCTGAATTGGATACAACTATTTTATGACTTTGAGGAAATATTTTGACTTTTTTGGTCATATTTTTTATTGGTGAGAAACCTTTCCGTCAAGATTTACAGTGCGATGTGTAGTCGAAAATAATGCAGTCTTTATTTGTATACCACAGAATTAATGGATTCATTTTGGTCTTCCAACAAATATGACTTGGCCAGTCTAGAGTCTAGAGTCAGAAAATAAGCACTGCTACATTTTAAACTCTTCTGCTAGTATTTGGTTAATTTTTAACTTGCTTGTGAGAACGAGGCTAGTTGAAACTGAAACTTTTGTTTTGGAAATCATTGTAGCTGGTATTGTGGAGTTATTTCCATCCAGTGACACAATATCCAAGCGTATGCGGGAGATTCATTTATTGGCGAGCTTGAAATGGGTTGGGGAATATACTAGCCCTGGGGCTAACTGCATTCTAAACATTAAAGTAAAGGATAACCAAAGTAGATAATGTACTTACATAAAACCAAAGAGAAAAAGTGAATAAAGTTGTGCCCCCTGAAATTATGTTTACAATTTCTCTCCACTTTCTTTCAATTGTTAACGAGTTCGTTTTAGTTGAAATGTTGATCTGTCCCTCTCTCTCTCTCTCTCTATCTCTCTCTCTCTCTCTCTCTCTCTCATCAAATCTTTAATTAAGCGAAATAAAATACAAGGTTTAAGCGTTAATGTACCGGGTTGGCTGACACTAGATCTATGAGGAGACCCCACTTTGTGAGTACTGTGACTCTTGTCTCACCTTGGAACATATCCTTATTGATTGCCCCAGATACCAGAATATTAGGGGGGAATTTTTTAGAGCGCACAACTTAAAAACACTGTTCGACAATGTCGACCCTGGGAAGGTACTGGACTTTGTCCGGGAGGTGGGGCAGTCTGCGAAGGTTTGATTTGTGAAATCGTGAATATATAATATTTATAAAAGATTTCTATTAAATTATTAAATTTTTACTACCTTACTATTTTAACTGTGAATGGACGTTGGTTTTAATGGCTTAACTATATAAAATTTAGCTCTTGTGGTGTGAAGGGAGAGTAACCGTTGAGGGATTACGGGCTAAGCATGGCCTAAATTGTGCCGATGTGTGAAATTGAAGTAATATAAATCTAGAGGCTAAACCTCCCAAAACTCTCACGCCTTCTAGAAACAAACATATACGATATAAGTGACCAGTTAATTCCACTCGTTATTGAGGAAGTCTGCGCAAGTCCAGTGGCTTGGACCGCCATCTTTTGCGCGGGAAATGACACAATCATCTAATATTTACATCTTCGGCATCAATGGTTTATAAATATCAGTGCCATCTCTCGTGTTCAGTTGGAGAAGAGATGACATTCATAAGATAAACATAAGCACACACATATAAACATACATATAGATATAGGATTAAGTGTGTGTGTGTGCGTGTATGTTTCAACTGATGTCGTGGTCGGTGCTTTCAAATTAACAACTCGTAGTTTTCCGTCCAAACTTAAAACCTGAGATGTAGTCAACACGCTTATAATTTATCTTTTTTTTTACCGGGATTCTGGACGTGTCAGCCAACGTGAGAAGTTTTTTTCGACATTAAAAATGAAGGAGTGAAAAAAGAAAACCCACAATTAGCTCTTCTTTATGCAAAACTTGTGCCAATTAGGGGGCGCCGAAGTTCACTTTCCATCTTGATGCATCTCGTACAGCGTAGACTCCATAGCGCACCCCACCTCCCCCCATCCTTAGTCCTATTTAAGCTTTCTTGTATGTGTATCTTAAATCATGCGTAGCCTGCCTGGGTTGATGCTGAAGAGACTTGGATCTGAACGGTGTCGACTTGACCCGCCAGTACTCTGGGATCAGGTCGTATATTGGCAGGTTTTTGTGAATGGCACGCGGCCTACTATTGATACTTGACAGGCGTAGAAGGATACGTAATTCTTTCACCCCCGTACCTCGAGCATCTTGGTTGTTTCCGATACGCCACCATTTCCCTCCCTTGTTCCTATAGCAACGAAATGTTAATTAATAGCTGGAAGGTTTCGCACCAATAGCATTTAGATCTTGCCATGTTCAGTTAGGCTACGTCATGTTTTCCACGATCTGTCAAAACGAGGCGATAACAAGAACCAGGTTGTGGCATGGAAACGAGGAATGTCTAATGATCAGTGCACACATCGAGAGCTCACTAACACTGGAAGAAAAGAAACTGAAATGGAAACAGAGAATTGCGTCACGCAACGAACAAAACACTTCGCAATATTTAATGGAAGAACAACGTTTAAAGCCCAAACGACGTCTTCACTGATGAAATAAAGCGGGATTAAAATTTAGAGGAAAATATACCCTCACAAAGTAATGCAGTGCCGCTTAAAATTTCTTAACGCTTTAAACCCTAATGTTAATTTGAATATTTCCGAGAAAATAACCAAGTAATAAATAATAATAAAACGTTCATAAACCTTCAATTTTGGTCAGCTGATTACCATCATCACCTTTTGACTTTCGTCGTAGTGGTGTCGTGACAGTTCGTCGTAGTGGTGTTGTGACAGTTCGTCGTAGTGGTGTTGTGACAGTTCGTCGTAGTGGTGTTGTGACAGTTCGTCGTAGTGGTGTTGTGACAGTTCGTCGTAGTGGTGTTGTGACAGTTCGTCGTAGTGGTGTTGTGACAGTTCGTCGTAATGGTGTTGTGACAGTTCGTCGTAGTGGTGTTGTGACAGTTCGTCGTAGTGGTGTTGTGACAGTTCGTCGTAGTGGTGTTGTGACAGTTCGTCGTAATGGTGTTGTGACAGTTCGTCGTAGTGGTGTTGTGACAGTTCGTCGTAGTGGTGTCGTGATAGTTCGTCGCAATGGTGTCGAGACATTTCTTGTTAGTGGTGTTGTGACAGTTCGTCGTAGTGGTGTTGTGACAGTTCGTCGTAATGGTGTCGTGGCTGTTCTTCGTAGTGGTGTTGTGACAGTTCGCGTAGCAAGTCCCGCCATTTTTCCCGGTCAGCAGCTTTTCTTAGCAGGATTTCAACAGAAAGTTCGGTCCATTCTTTGATGTTGACCAGCCGGCTATTCTTTGAACGACCCTTTCTTCGTGCTTTGAAGGATGACTTTAGACAGTCAGTCATGTCTTACAGTATGACCAAACCAGCTCAGCTTTCTTTTCTTCACAGTATAGAGGAGTTTCTTCGTTTTGCCAGCCAAAGTGTTGACTTTCAATATTCTTTTATTATTATTACTATTCAAAGAAGGCTTTTTCTTAAGTAGGAAATAAAATTCAAATTTATTATATTGTTATTTCGGCTCCAGAAAGTCATTTCAAGATAATAACTGACGATTATATATTTTTTTATAATTTCTGTGAAATGTCATTCTAAAACTCCAAGGCACGCTATGCTTAGTGTACACATTTGAAAAAAGTATCTTTTATCTCCATCTTGCAGATTTCTGCTCAAATAAAAGTCGTTCACTTGAGTTCGTGCTCTTGTGTTGTCAAGCTTGCCTTTTTTTAAGCCGACCGGTGCCTGTAAAGTTCTAGTGTACACTCGGTGTAAGTACGTCTCAAGCTATAGAAGTTGGCAGTGATTGCAGCCCAGGGCACGTATCTCCGCGTCAGGTTTGGGTTTTACTGATGGCGTCCACACTACTTCCTGTCTGAGGATGACGTCACTGTCAAGGCCAGCAGTGCCGAGATAGACGAAAATAAACAAGCTGTTGAAGACTTGGCATTTATGATGACCTTGAAACTCTCAGGATGCGATTTTAAAAGGTAGAAGAAAAAAACAATTACAATTACGACTTGGTAGATAATCCTGAGATGGGAGTCTCTTGTGGAAGACGGCAGTTCAAATCTGAACAGTTTAGCAATGAAGATTATTCTTAAGGTCACGTAGGAGCAAATCATAAATATAAATTAATAAAAGTTAAGGTACAATCCTCCTGTGGGTTTTTATCTCTGCAGCAGATTTAGTATCACATTTGACATCAGTACCGTTAAATCTAGGTCTAGCCCTTATTTTTGTTTTAAAAAGCTTTGCTTTGCATTACCAGTGCTACAGATTTAACATTTCATACTTAAAGGATACTTTTGTTCTAAAAAAAATTACATTTAGTAAATGTGGTTTATTTGGAGTCATTTTCGACCGTATCTACTTCAATTAGACAAGGAAGAGGAAAAAACAATATGACTTTTAAAAAAAGTAGAATTAAACACTACAAAAAAAAATAAAAAATCTAAAAACCTAAAAAAAAAAATTGGAAAGATTGATTCTTGTAGTCATTTGAATATAGTAGTAGATTGTGGAGATAGCATAGTTATTAGAAGTATACAGTATGAAGTGGCGGGGTGAAATTTCAATTTCCTTCATAAGTGAGTAAATAACTGATAAGTTAACTAAGGCTTGACTTATTTACATAATCTACATACATGATTAAAGTGCTAAAACGTGCAATAAAAATATGACAATCTTTTAAAATTGTAACGAATCAAAACGTCCTAGAATCTGTACACCGGATATAGGCCTACCCATTAAAGCTAGATATGTAAATGTGAAGACTCTCATCAGTATGACTTTTCCAATGTTTAAGGTTGTATCTGTCTAGAGCTGACGTGCTTTCCAAAGTGCAAAACTCATTTAAAACAGATCAGTAGAGCAACGGATGTTTATCAAATGTCCGTCTGTGAGTGAGTACTATTTTAAAAAGCTATAAATACAAATACCAATGAGGTCGAGTTTTGAAAGGAGAGAGAAAGTGAGATGTGGAAAGACTGATACACAGGTTAGTTTTTGAATAGATGCTCTCTGTGATCACTTGTGGTTCTTATAATTTATTCAGATCAGATGTAGTGCATTTGAATTTGAGATAACAGTCCAAGTGAAAGGTCAAGGTCACTAGCCGCCTAGTGAGCACCACAAGTGTAGATAGGTCTAGAGCCAGGATCTTTATTCGCCCTGGTTGTGTAATACAAGAAAGAAAATGCGAGTTGTTTCCCTTAGTTCCAACTCGGTGTTGGTTTCATCATTGGAGAAAAATGAGTGAATTCATTCAGGCGCATTCTTAATGCCCCTGATATTTAAATAGAACCTACATCACTGCCAGGCATACTATTGATATGATCTCATGTCTTACAAATCTGCTCCGCAAGTTAATTTAATGTGTAAGGGTTGGAGATAAATAATTGTGTCAATACATTAGACTATCTGACTAGAGGTTAAAGGGGAGGGAATCTGCTCTCTTGAATTTAGTTTTTGTTAAAACTTAACGTGGGTTTAAATTCTATTGTAGCAACTCGTGTCTGGTAGGGAGGCGCATAGGTGGAACCTGTATAAAGTGGGATACAAACATGATGCTCCTTTCAATAACAATGCACTCATAAGCTGATCACTTTAGATAAAGAAACCTACAGTTGTCTGAAAGGAACCGGGGAAATAAAGCATCTAATTTTCTTCTCATTGATAGAAGAAATTCAAATAAAAAGTATCTAATTTTCCTCTATTTAATTGAAACTGACCGATGGAAAATTGAAACAACTAAATTCGTCAAAATAAAAGTTAATGCTTTCAATGCTATGTTAGTTTTACGTATAGAATGTATAGAATATAGAGTAGTGACATTTGTATTTCTCTATTTCTCCTGATGAAACAACTCCTCATCTTGATGGACTATTTACATGTGTCCTTAATGACTGCGCATGCTCCTAGAGCCAAGAGGGGGGGGGGGGAAATATTCATGTTCGAAAGTTCAAGGTGACTGTTTAGGGCGATACAAATGGCAGGAGACACGATAACATCATAGGTGTCAGAGAAGGAAAAAAAAAGCAACATAACAGGAGAGCTCCGATACATGGGCGAGGACGTCTTAGGGCTGCGGTTGTTTCAGTTGTACATATTCCACAGAAAGTATTAACCTACCTTTTGGAGACACCTCTGGCATGAAACACAGACTTGACATCCAGCCAACATGTCCTTATCGCACATATAGCAGTATCGCCCTCTCTCTTTTTATCGGCCTTGTCTCGACTGTCAGTCTGTATCTTAGAGTACTTTGTATTCCTCACTTGGAATGTCCATCTTCCAGTTCCAGTACGATATATCGATACTGCCAACTAAACTAGTAAGATCGTGCCCGTACAATGAGACTACTGTTAAAGTAAAATTATTCGCTTTGTCGTTTGATCATCATCATGGTTATTGGACTAAATTGTCAATGTGCGTAAATTATGTTTTGATGACTAGGATATTGTGTGAGAAGAACAATGACCAATGTCCAGCATGACCTAAAACATATTCTAAGAGCCCGAGAAGACAATAAAAGATGATACACAGTTATAGACCCTTTGTAGCTACAGTCAAGTGCAGTTATTAGAATTTTCTTATTTCCCAATACTTTTATTGATGCAGCCTTTGATTGTATCAAACATTCTGACTTTAAAACAATATATAATAAGCTTAATATAGTTATTATAGTCTAACCTACGTGACATGCCACCAAAGCACTATTCCAAATATCAGCACTTGAAATCTTTTGCTGCTGCCCGAATTTCAGTTTTGTAAGGCACTAGACAATGAATGCTCCCTAAAAGTAACATTTCAAGTCCTTATCCAAGTTTTTATGTCACTAGAAAATGAATTCTCCCTATACGTAACATTTCAAGTCCTTATAAGTTTGTTATGAATAAAAGCAAACCCTAGTCACCAAAAGCCTGTTCAAGTACAACACACGAAACATTGTATTACGCTGATTAAAATTTAATTTGAGAAAAAAACATTTAGTGATTCATTTTATAATTTCAATAAATTTCATTCATCTCTCTCTGTGTGTGTGTTTCTTCATCTTTTTAGAGTAAAAAAAAAGCATTAGTCACCGAGTTGTTGTTGTTTGTTTATTTCCCTTTGTACTAGCTTATGGCATAATATTTTGTTTCGAAAGTCATTGTCACTGTGTACACTATCCAGCTCTGTAGAGTTTTCCAGTTATTAATGTAAACTTTGAGAAATGCAGTTTTGATCTCAAACTTTCCATAGGACATATAACAAAGAAGAATAGAAGCCAATCCTAATGCTTTGATCTTCCAGTTCAAGCTTGACTGAACTTAGTGGTTTTGTTGTCTATTTGCTTGCTTATTTTAATGAGAAACACAAAGAGAGAGAAAGACAGAGAAGTTGGAGGGTTTGTAAAGAAAGAAACGAATTTGAATGAATAATGTGGATTTGAAAAAGTACCAACAATAATGCATGTCGTAAACAGACCAATGTGTTATCGTTTAATTTGAACTTTGTTTCTTTCACATAGGCACTACTTAGTTTTGTAAAGCAATCTATCCCTCTTTGGAACTGTTGAATTGTCAAACTGACTACGGTCATGGGGGATGAGTGGGGTCAGTTTACTAACTGTCCTAATTAGTTGATACCAGCAAGAAGTGCACCTCTTGTGCTTCTAGAGTAGGATGGCGCGCCAAATTATCTCCCTTATAAATTTAACTTAGGAGTTAGCGTTCTTAGATTGGGACAAAGGCTTCCCGAGACTCCAGGCAGAAATGGCTAACAAAACGCTGCTAATGCGTTCTGACGTTTAACGACACAGCACCAACCCCCAACACTTTAAATCTCTCTCAGGGGCTGCCGCCAGCTGTTTTCTGTTTGAATTAACAACTTGAAATAAGGAATCCATAGGTCTGCTTAAAGTGTGCATATATCTGACAGTAGCGCGTGTTCTTTCAAAGAGGATCTAAACGCTGGAATTTGCTCCGTCTTTGAAAGGTTTTTTTTTTGTTTTTTTTTATTTAGGGGGGGGGGAGGGAGGGAGAGAATCTTTTTATTGTTTTCTTTTTTTTTTCACTTAAACCTTAATGTAACCTTCTTCCACCCCCACCCCGATCACATGATAACCTTTGTTCTTTTCTTTGGAAAACATGATAGCTCTAAATGAGGGTATATTGTCCTAATTCAGATGATTCTATTCGATGACCAGAATGCTTCCATTGGAAGAGTGTAAGTATTTGTGAAGCTAATTGTACCTAGGTGTTAGAGCAGGGGTTCTCAATCTGTGGGTCGCGACCCCCTTGGGTGTCGATTGACGATTTGCCAGGGGTCGCCTAAGACCATCGAAAATATGGATTGTTTTTGTCTATTCTTCTATTGGTGTGTGTGGGGTTGCGGCAGAGTGGGGGGATTCTAAAATGGGGTCGCCGAGCTTAAAAGGTTGAGAACCGCTGTGCTAGAGACATTCTATGTCATTTTTTTAAATATTCAAAATGAACATGCTAAATAATGTAGAATGACTTCTGGGATATTTGCACACATGTTCATTGTTGACATATAGACAACATGTCGTAATTATAATTAGCTAGAAAGACTATTAAAATTACTAATTACCTTTGCATAGTGCAGATTATTTAGAGAACTGGTCACATGGGCTCATATGAATAATTTTGCGGACTCAAATTTTCTTATCTAGAAACTGCATTAAAAATAACCATAAAATAAGTATTGTTCGGATACCTAAAAAATGACGGAACCTCGGGTCATACGTCATAGAAAAAGAACTCCTTCTTCCCGGATGCCATTAGTGCATGAAAATGGATTGCCTGAATCAGCCAAGACAACCAATGACTTAGCAGAGTTTAAATGTCTAATTAACATATACAACTAGATCTACACATGGATATGTTTAGGGCGTAGTTATCTTCTCTTTTGAAGGAACATCTGAAAATGAGAAGATAAAATGAGAAAGTGATGATAAGATAAGAAGCTATAGAGATTGAATCAAAATGAGAAAGTGATGATAAGATAAGAAGCTATAGAGATTGAATCAAAATGAGAAAGTGATGATAAGATAAGAAGCTATAGAGATTGAATCAAAATGAGAAAGTGATGATAACAGCTAAATGTAATGCTAACATTCAGGTTACGAAACAAATAGATGACTCACAAACATTATCTAGGTAACACTTGAAAGTGAAATTTGGTTAATTATGCATAGTGCAGAAAAAAAAACAGCTTTAGGTTTTATCCTTAATTCTGTGAGATGGCGAAACTATGCTCCAAAGTGTTTCATCTAATCATCTATTAATGTTTATCAGACGTTAATGTAAAATGACCAACGGGGAACTACACTGAAAGTGTACACAGGGATTAGAGGTAGAAATGTTTGTAGGCCTATTAGAAACGACCGTTTCGTAACATCTATATTATTTTAAGCTGATGGTTTACAAAAATAGTTTCATTAAATACACCAGATGGACACTGGGTATTGCTCACAGCTATTCGGGTACTAGTTGGTGCCTGTGAAGTAATAAAATTCATTCTTTAGTTGTACACCTTTATATACTGTTATACAGTACATTTGGTCACATGTTGCTGCGCGGTTGGAATACTTTTGTGATAGTGATGACGTAATTAGGGATGACGTCAGAGCAGACAACCTGTTTTTTTTTCTTTTCTTAATTGTTAAATCTGTCTATGAACTATGGTTCTGAACTATGCTGATAGTTTGATGTATCCTAATGTTTGTGCTAAAATTATAATGTTTTTTTGTTTGTTTTTCATGTTTCGAGTGCTCCTTCTGATTTGAAAAATATTACTTCCTAGCGCAAACCTTCCTTCGGACGGCGGGGGATGGGGCCGTCAAGGTTTGAACTACAGTCCAGAGCGCACAGCACACGACCAAGCAGTCGTTCTACATCTGAACGTGTTCCATATAGCCCATATTGTATTTTGAAGCTTCTGTCAATGGATTCCAACAGTACATCAAAGTGAACGACTTTCAAACTTCACAAAAACATTACAATAACCAATATAACAAAGTATATAATACAAACGTTCTAATAAGATAAAGTTGTAATAAAGTCTTTGATAAGCAGAGGATAACTTTCAATAGATTTGGAATTATAATCCATTTATACTGATGTGTACGTAGGCGCATCTAACGCTAAAACTTCATCAGATACCACAACGTAGTGGCCCCTTCCCTCGCTGTGTTTATATCCGACACTTGTGACGTGGAGCTCTTCTCTTTAACGTCAGACGCTAACAGATTATCTCTCTTGGCCCTTGGAAGGGCAGGTAATGTCATTTATTTGTCCCCATTGATTACGTCCCCTGCCCATGAGCCGCCAATAAAAACCTGGTAAGTTCAAGACTGGTGTCTAAGCAATCAAGTGAGTCTGGACGTTGATGACCCATTTACTAGATCTCCGGGTGTCTAATCTCGGCTTCCCTCCCTCACCTGATACCTTTTTTTATATATCTATTATCTACCTTTGGTCTACGAGATCGTAAGAATTGTGAATTTACAGCGGCATTAGGGAATAAAAGGAGGAGAACTAGAGAGAAAGAACAGAGGGAAACGGAGAGACTAAGACATAGACAAAAAAAGAGAAGAGTTTAATGATGATAATAATAATAAACTTTATTATCCTTGAGGGAATCCGTCTTATAATTGTGTTTATTATACATAGCAATACGAATAAAACCATGGCAGACAAAATATAGCACTGTTTCACTTAAATATTTCACGTGAAGCTTACATCCGAAAGTTTGATTTTAGTCCATGATTGTAATTGCTAAATGAACAGACGAGTAGCCGCGTCGGTTTGAAACTAGTATCTAGTATCTTCTCCATGATGGTCGAATGTTAAAACTTTGCCCTAAAATTCTGACTTTCACATACTGGCTCAATGAACTGACATCAGTTTAGTGTCTCAAAGAATTATGATTGGACGCAGAAAGTTAACTGTCCAGACGTAAAGTGTGGCTGAGACTAGACTGGGTTGAGTTAAATGGATGCTATGCAGACTATATTACGTTAAGTAAAACTTATGTATAGTGTCTAGACAAGTTGAAGAATGGCGCCTAAATTGTCGTTACAATAGTCTGGGGTTTGAAGCCTGCTCGCCTTCATCCCCTGCCGTTGTGCAGCATAGTTTGGGCTAGTTTGGGCTAGTTTGGGCTAGTACGTAATAAAATTGGAAATTAAAAGTCACTTTCAAGGGAAGCTATAAGGTCTATCTTGTGTTAAACTAAGGCTATATAAGGTCTATATTTTGAAAAACTGGGTGTTTCAACATGAAGTCTATAGAGCTACTCACTGTGGTATTGGGTGTTTCAACATGAAGTCTATAGAGCTACTCACTGTGGTATTGGGTGTTTCAACATGAAGTCTATAGAGCTACTCACTGTGGTATTGGGTGTTTCAACATGAAGTCTATAGAGCTACTCACTGTGGTATTGGGTGTTTCAACATGAAGTCTATAGAGCTACTCACTGTGGTATTGGGTGTTTCAACATGAAGTCTATAGAGCTACTCACTGTGGTATTGGGTGTTTCAACATGAAGTCTATAGAGCTACTCACTGTGGTATTGGGTGTTTCAACATGAAGTCTATAGAGCTACTCACTGTGGTATTGGGAACTTAAAGGATATAAAAGTTCCGATGAAACATTTTCATTCTTTCTAAATTTCATTTCCTGTATGGCACGTGTTTTAGTCTCGTGCTTCCTCTTCAGAAACACAATCAATGTAAAGAATGCAAATACAAATCAACAATGATACAGCTCGCGACTCCAGAGTTCTTCAAGAACAATTTAAACGTATTATCGGCCTTGTTGGCCTGGCAATGTAAAGCCACCCATCCCGTCACAATAAACTTCCGCCCGTCAAATAAATGCCTTAATAAAACCATAAGAGATGTTTCAATTGGAGCCTCAAAGTTGAAAGAAAGAGGTCAATGAAATGCACTACTAAATATTCAGCGGATCCAAAATCCTCATAGCGAGAGAATGGTATGGAATGAATCTGCCTATAACTGTCTAAATGAACTGCGTCTTGAAGTCTGTCTTCTTAGTTTTGTTGTGGGGCCTTTTTTTTTAATGGCATAACTTGATAAACATTTTTTATTATTTCAAATCAAAATGTTAATTTGACGTAGATATAAGGACAACACATAAAGAACATGTCCACAACATTGTTGATACCCCAGCGGTCTAATAGACTATTGATACCCCAGCGGTCTAACAGACTATTGATACCCCAGCGGTCTAACTGACTATTGATACCCCAGCGGTCTAACAGACTATTGATACCCCAGCGGTCTAACAGACTGTTGATAGTCCAGCGGTCTAATAGACTGTTGATACCCCAGCGGTCTAACAGACTGTTGATACACCATCGGTCTAACAGATTGTTGATACCCCAGCGGTCTAACAGACTATTGATACCCCAGCGGTCTAACAGACTATTGATACCCCACCGCTCTAACAGACTGTTGATAGTCCAGCGGTCTAACAGACTGTTGATACCCCAGCGGTCTAACAGACTGTTGATACCCCATCGGTCTAAGAGACTGTTGATACCCCTGCGTCTTAACAGACTATTGAACAGAAGCTCTAGCATCTCGGTAACTCTGAAATTCTTTGACTAGAACTAGAACACAAGACAAAAAACTTGAGGTGTCCCCTCGCTGAACTCATCACGTATCATTCGTGGATGCATCACCCGAAACTTAAACACCAAAATGTATTATATCTTCTTTAAGAATGCAGCATAGAAACGTTCCTATGACCTAGATTGTGTCTATAGATCTACTGTGCATTGTGTGTGTGTAATTAGGACAACGTAGTCATATAACATTGTAAAATAATGAATCTCAAAAAAAAAGAACCCAACATTTAGAACAAGAGAATCTCCAATAATGAAAAGCAGTAGTAAGACGAGGGACACTCTGGCGCCCCTCTCCCGAAAATGAATGTTTAATGTCTAGCTGACATCTCTGACCCCTCTTCCGTACCTGACATAAATCACAAAAGTAAGCTGGACAATGTCCTGTCCACCTAATCCCCTCATACAACATTCGGTCACTGAAAGCTCTGACCTTTACTTCACCTGTCCTGAGGACCATTTTGTTTTCTACAATGAGTCAAATAGATGTTCTGAGTATGTATAACAAATACTTAACTATAAAAGTTGTCCACATCCAGACAGTAGATCACATGTTTAGGAAACTTCCTTTTTATATGTTCATTCATACTGGGCAATTACTGGATGTACTAGTGGATCCTGGACTGGATCAACATTTTCAATTATATTTTTTTTTTTTTTCGTCAAGAATCTTCTAACATGGCCAATGGATTCTGAAATAGTCAAATTGAAAATTACGGATCTCATTGCTCAAAGAATAGCATTGCCCAGTACATAACAAGAGATTATTAATTATAATTATTATAGCTTTTATATAGCGCTACTTTCATGCTTATAGCATGCTCAGAGCGCTTTGGTCCAATCTCATTTGTGGACCAGTAGGTCTAACCACTAAAATATTTTGAAATCATCAAAATATCGACTATTGATTGTGTCATTTGCGTTGTAAAGCATCTAGTAAAGCGCGTGGTAGTGAAATTACATCTCAACAGTTTCAACTCTAAACAGTTGCCACTCCGTGGAACGACTGACTCCTTCAGGGCCGACCAAGACGTCACTAACATTACTCACAATCCTATATATATAATCTTACATACATACATACAGACATGCTTGTTCAATTTTCCACAGTCCAAGACTCAGACTTTCACAATGTTAATTTCATATCTAGTGTGTTGCCCCCCCCCCCCATTTTCCCCGATGAGCCACACAAAGAAAGACACGACAAGGAATTTCTAGAGAGCAAATGTAAAAACTAAACTACAGACGGTAATGTTTGAAATGTATTTGAGAGTCAACAATCAAGTAATCCTAGAGTGATTACCTTTGAGTTCCGTCTTATTTTCAGGATCGCTGCATTTGAATTGGGCGACAGATAGAACAAAGCAAATAGGAACATAGGGGGAATCACAGTCATAGAACATTTCATTACACATCGGCATTCATGAAGCACCTGATTTCCTTTTGTCATGTGCTAGACTCAAAGGATTAATACGCGTGTACATATACTTCGGTATTTTCTTGCATTTCAAAGATTAAGGAATCCATCAGACTTGTATATGGCAAGAAGACCCCAGTTTTGACCTAGTTATTTTGCCGCCTCTCTTACAGTTGAAGCTGATGTCTGCTTTGGAAGATGGAAAGGGGGGGGGGGTCAATAAGATTTTACGGTTTTAAACTGTTGTCATCGTCTGCGCCTTTCATCGATGGTCGATTTTTCTTTTGGTATCCAAGGTTTGCAGCCTTTGTAAGAGTTCTGTCCCTTTCCAAAGCCAGAATCTATTAAGTAGTCTCTTGGTGCCAGAAGTTAGCTGACGTCTTAGCTGGACTTTGGAGTGCTTTCACGAAAGCATTCCAAAATCTTTCTTTAGAGATGATCTTATGATTAATACCTGTTATATGCAGTATGTCTGGTCTTCAATTCTTAAGGAGCGCCCGAAACACATTACACATTTTTGGAGAAGGTGTTTTCGTTTGCTGGTCAGTAAATTGGTCCTCGGGGTCATGTTGGGAGAAGCAGGTCATAAATCACTTCAGTTTATTAAGACTTTTTTCTAACAAGATACACTGACCTCTCACTCCCCCCCTCCCTCAAATACCTATCTCCCCCTCAGCTCATCTTCAGTCAAGACAACCAAAAGGTTTCATGCTTTATAAGGAAGAAATAGAGTTCCTCCATCAGTGTATAGATCAAGTTCCTCCATTAGTATGTAGATCTAGTTCTTCCATAAAGTTCCAGTTAGGGTGCAATGAAAGGAAATAGAAATAATTTACGATATTTAATGCAGTTACATTTTCGTTTGCTTTATCCTGGAAACATATTAATTTTCAAGTTTAATAATACGTTTAGGGTGATGGTATGTTTTGTTGATAATATAATAATATTTTTTGGTACATGTCTAATAGTTTGCAAGCGTTTTTATTTATTTTCATTGCATACAATTTTGTGTGATCTCTATGTTTAAATGGGGAGAGAGCAATAGAGAGGGTTGTAGGCAGAGTTCTGTTCTAGAATAAGGAGAATAAAACAATTGTTTAGTCTGCCATCTTGTATCAAGATTTGTTTTAGTGAATATTAGATAGTGTTATACTGACCATTTTAATTGATTCATTTCTTTTCATGTTTCGTTGTTCAGAAAAAAAAGCGTATTACATCAAGTTATTACAAGCAAAGTACAATAATAGAATAATAACATAATAATAACCAGTTAGAAGATCGTTTCATAAAATATCAATTATTACGTTGAATGCATAATATAACCAGGAACTACTTCATATATGACAATTGTTATTACATTTGTTGTACAATTAAATACCATGTGATTATTGTCACATTTTGTATTGTCAAAGACTAAGAAATGTTTTTTCTCAGATCCTTTGGAAAAATGTTAAATATCACTAAGCAGGCGTGTGAACATACAAATACACATACATTAATATTAATAAGCAGAATAAGCACACATACAATCACATAACCATCTATATACAAAAAAAAAAACATTTCCAATTATTTCCCCGGAAGTCCAATGTTATTCTTGATAAGTACAAACATCTGAAAATATTGGGGGGAAAAAACTCACGAAAAAAAAAATAAAGCAAACATTTTGTCCCAGCGGAAATTGAGTTAATTAATTTTGACGTGTTGAGTTTAATGGTGATGAGCCTCATAGATGATTATGTTCCCATCACATTATAAACACCTATAGCTTTTTGAGATTCTTTAAACTATGTATTTACATGTGATTGAAAATACACCAAGCTAGAATATTTCAATGGAATGTCAAGTGTTTAAATAGAAAGTTTGGTACCGGAACTTAGTTCATGTAGATAACTAGAAGGCAATCAACTTTAACTTCAAGAGTGACTTTTGAGTTCATTGTATTAAAATTCACATTTCTTTAATATTATTGTCACCTCCAACAGCTCAGTATTGAGCATCGCCTTTCCAAGAATCAATTGCACATTGTCGTAAAAGGCAATTACATCAAGAGATGAAAAGACAA